>JAJPUD010002642.1:250686-266829 GCA_023553655.1 Myrmecobius fasciatus
GCAATTTTATATCTCTAGATGCTTACTTGCATAAAATAGAGAAAGAAAAGATCAACGAATTGGGCTTATTATTAAAAAAAACCTAGAAAAAGAACAAATTAAAAACCCTCAATTAAATACCAAATTGGAAATTCTAAAAGTAAAAGGAGAAATTAATAAAATTGAAAATAAGAAAACTATTGAATTAATAAATAAAACTAAGAGTTGGTTCTATTAAAAAAACTAACAAAATAGATATGCCTTTAGTTAATTTGATAAGAAAAAGGAAAGAGGAAAATCAAATTGTTAGTCTCAAGAAGGATAAGGCAGAACTTTCCTCTCATGAAGAGGAAATTAGAGCAATAATTAGGAGTTACTTTGCCCAACTTTTTGCCAGTAAGTTTGATAATCTAAATGAAATGGAGGAATATCTACAAAAATATAGATTGCCCAGGTTAACAGAAGAGGATATAAATTATTTAAATAGCCCCATATCAGAAAAAGAAATAGAACAAGCCATTAACCAACTCCCTAAGAAAAAATCTCCAGGGCCAGATGGATTTACATGTGAATTCTACCAAACATTCAAAGAACAATTAATTCCAATACTACACAAACTATTTGAGAAAATAGGGACAGAAGGTATACTGCCAGAATCCTTCTATGAGACCGATATGGTGCTGATACTAAACCAGGTAAGGTAAAAACAGAGAAAGAAAACTATAGACCAATTTCCCTAATGAATATTGATGCAAAAATTTTAAATAAGATATTAGCAATGAGATTACAGAAAGTCATCCCCAGGATAGTACACTATGACCAAGTGGGATTTATACCATGGATGCAGGGCTGGTTCAATATTAGGAAAACTATCAGCATAATTAATTATATTAATAACCAAACTAACAAAAACCATATGATTATCTCAATAGATGGAGAAAAAGCCTTTGACAAAATCCAACACCCTTTCCTATTAAAAACACTAGAGAGTATAGGAATAAATGGGCTTTTCCTTAAAATGATCAGGAGCATCTATTTAAAACCATCAGCAAGCATCATATGTAATGGAGACAAACTAAAACCATTCCCAGTAAGATCAGGAGTGAAACAAGGCTGCCCACTGTCACCATTACTATTTAATATTGGTTTAGAAATGTTAGCTTTAGCAATAAGAGAAGAAAAAGAGATAAAAGGAATCAGAGCAGGTAATGAAGAAACCAAATTATCACTCTTTGCAAATGACATGATGGTATACTTAGAGAACCCTAGAGACTCAACTAAAAAACTTCTAAAAACAATTCACAACTTCAGCAAAGTGGCAGGATTCAAAATTAATCCACATAAATCATCAGCATTTTTATATATTACCAACAAAGTTCAGCATCAAGAGATACAAAAAGAAATTCCATTCCAAATAACAGATGATAGGATAAAATATTTGGGAATCTATCTGCCAAGGAAAAGTCAGAAACTATACGAACTAAATTACAAAACACTTTCCACACAAATAAAATCAGACCTAATCAATTGGAAAAATATTAAGTGCTCATGGGTAGGCAGAGCGAACATAATAAAAATGACAATACTACCCAAACTAATCTACTTATTTAGTGCCATACCAATCAAACTCCCAAGAAATTATTTTACAGATCTAGAAAAATTAGTAGCAAAGTTCATTTGGAAGAACAAAAGGTCAAGGATTTCAAGGGGATTAATGAAAAAAAAAAGGCAGATGAAGGTGGTCTTGCTGTACCAGACCTAAAACTATATTATAAAGCAGCAGTCATCAAAACCGTTTGGTACTGGCTAAGAAATAGAGCAGTCGATCAGTGGCACAAGATAGGATATCAGGACAATCTAGGCAATAACCTTAATCTAGTATTCGATAAACCCAAAGACCCCAGCTTTTGGGATAAATACTCAATATTCGGCAAAAACTGCTGGGAAAATTGGAAACTAGCGTGGAAGAAATTAGGGCTTGACCCATACCTAACACCACATGCCAAGATAAGATCTAAATGGGTTCATGATCTAGATATAAAGAGGGACTTTGTAAGCAAGTTAGAGGAACATAATATAATTTATCTCTCAGACCTGTGGAGATGGAATAAATTTATGTCCAAAGAAGACCTGGAACTCCTAATTGAACATCAGATGGATAATTTTGATTACATTAAGTTAAAAAGTTTCTGTACAAACAAAACAAATGCAGACAAGATTAGGAGGGAAGCATCAAATTGGGAAATCATCTTTACATTTAATGGTTCTGATAAAGGCCTCATTTCTAAAATATATAGAGAATTGTCTCATATTTATAAGAATTCAAGCCACTCTTCGATAGATAAGTGGTCAAGGGATATGAACAGACAATTTTCAGATGATGAAATTAAAACCATCTCTAGTCATATGAAAAGTTGCTCCAAATCACTAGTGATCAGCGAAATGCAAATTAAGACAACCCTGAGGTACCACTACACACCTGTCAGATTGGCTAAAATCACAGGAAAAGATAACGATGAATGTTGGAGGGGATGTGGGAAAACTGGGACACTAATACATTGTTGGTGGAACTGTGAATGGATCCAACCATTCTGGAGAGCAATTTGGAGCTATGCTCAAAAAGTTGTCAAACTGTGCATACCCTTTGACCCAGCAGTGTTTCTACTGGGCCTATATCCCAAAGAGATCTTAGAGGAGGGAAAGGGCCCCACATGTGCAAGAATGTTTGTGGCAGCCCTTTTTGTAGTGGCTAGAAACTGGAAACTGAATGGATGCCCATCAATTGGAGAGTGGCTGAATAAATTATGGTACATGAATGTTATGGAATATTATTGCTCTGTAAGAAACGACCA
The DNA here is from genome assembly GCA_023553655.1 of Myrmecobius fasciatus. Lineage (NCBI taxonomy): Eukaryota > Metazoa > Chordata > Mammalia > Dasyuromorphia > Myrmecobiidae > Myrmecobius > Myrmecobius fasciatus. Next base: position 253,518 of record JAJPUD010002642.1, read on the forward strand.
GCAGGACGATTTCAGAGAAGCCTGGAGGGACTTGCATGAACTGATGCTGAGTGAAACGAGCAGAACCAGGAGATCATCATACACAGCAACAACAGTATTACATGATGATCAATTCTGATGGCCATGGCTCTCTGCAACAAAGAATTGTCTCAAACCAGTTCCAATTGTTCACTGAAGAAAACCATGTACACCCAGAGAGAGGGAAATGAAATATGGACCACAACGTAACATTTTCATGATCTCTATTGACATTTGCTTGCATTGTGTTGCCTTTCTCTGATTCTATTTTTTTTCTTGTAGATAGGATTTTTCTTGCATAACTTCTCAAGCATTTCAACATTATTAACATGTAGTGGACTTCCTGCCATCTAGGGGAGGGGAGGGGACTGGGGGTAAAATTTGTAATGGAAAGCTTTGTAAAGATTAATGTTGGGGAACTACTCATACATATGTTATACAAATAAAAAGCTTTAATAAAAAAAGAATTTAAAATGAAATAAAAAAAATTGAAGAAACTGGCTAGTAATAAAGATACCTCATAATAATAATTTAAAAAATGTGTATGCTCTCTGATCTAGTAATACCACTACTGGGTCTATATCCGAAAGAGATCATTAAAAAGGGAAAAGGACCCATATGTGCAAAAATGTTTGTAGCAACTCTTTTTGTAGTGGCAAGGAATTGGAAATTGAGAAATTGCGAAATGCCTGAAATTGTGATATATTAATGCAAAGGGATATTACTATACAATAATAAATAATGAGCAGGCTGTTTTCAGAAAAACCTGGAAAGACTTTTATGAACTAATACTGAATGAAGTTAGTAGAATCAAGAGAACATTGTACATAGTGACAATACTATATGATGATCAACTAAGGTAGACTTAGTCCTCCTCAGCAACATAGTGATCTAAGACAATTCCAATAGATTTGTGATAGAAAATGCCATTCACGTCCAGAGAAAGATGTAGGGAGACTAAATGTAGATCAAAGCATATTATTTTCAATTTTATTTTCTTGTGTTTTTCCCTTTTGATTTGATTTCCCCCCCCCACAATACGGCTGATAAGGAAATATATTTAAAATCACTGTACAAGTATAACATCAGATTATTTGTCTTAGGGAGGGTTGAGGGAAGGCATAGAGGGAGAAAAAGGTTTAGAGTTCAAAATCTTACAAAAATAAATGCTGAAAATTATCTTTACATGTAATTGAAAAGAAAAAGTACTTTTTGTTCAAAGAAGGTAGGCCTTTACATAACACTTGAAGGAAGTCAGGAAAACCAGGAGGCAGAGATAAGGAGACAGAAAATCCCAGACATGGGAGATTCAGACACAATGATCAGAGTTGGGAGTGGGGTTGGGAGTGTTTTGTATGAGAAATAACAGGGAGACTAGTGTCACTGGATAATAGAGTATGTGAAGGCATATAAATATAAGACTTGAAGGACAGGAGGGACAAGGGCATGAACCCAGAGGATTTTATATTTGATCCAGGAAGTAATAGGGAGTGATTGATGCTTTTTGAATAAAAGTATGATATGATCAGACTTTCATTTCCAAAAGATGTTTGACAGCTATGAGGATAGACTGGAGTACAGAGAAAGTTGAAGGAGAACAAAGTGTAATTTGCAATAGTTAAGGCTTGAAGAGATGAAATTTGTATGAGGGTGGTGAAAGTATCAGAGGAGAGAATGAGCCATACATGAGAGATAATAAGAAGGAAGTAACAGCAGGACTTGAAGAGGATATTTAGATGATGGACAACTGAAATAGAAACAGAAGTGGTAATATGATCCAAATATGTTATAGACTTTCACTTGAGTTAAAAATCAACTTAAAAAAACAATGAAAGAATTACATCTAGATAGCTGTTTATCTGGGAAAACAGTCTGTTTATTTAGTTATTTACTTTGTGGATTGCAAACTCAATATGAGTCAAGTATGATATGACAGGCGAGAAATCGAATGTAATCTTATGCTTCATTAAGGGAGACATAGTGTCCATGTTTAGGGAGATGATAGTTCTGTTTTGCTCTGTCAGATGACATCTGAAATATTATATTCAATTCTGAGTATCATGTTTTATTTATTTTAAAATGATATTTAATTGATATTTTTTACCACAGTCTTTTTTGAATATCTTCTTATTCCCCCCACCAATGAACCTTTTCTAGTAAGAAAGAAAAAAAATATTAAATAAAATTCATTAATTATATCTGACAGGATGTGTGACATTCCCCATATATAGTCTCCTACTTCTGAAAAAAAAAAGTAGGTGTATTTCCTCATCTCTTCCTTGAGACCAAGGTTGGCCAATATAAGCACATAACATGCAGCTTTATTTAAATATATTTTTTATTTCTTTTCTTTTAGTGCTTGAATATATTGTTTTCTTTGACATTACATTTTAGGCAGGCCATTACTAAATGGGTGTATATCCAGAGGAAGACAATTAGGATTGTTAAAGTCCTTGATATTATCCCGTATGAAAATTAGCTTGGGACAAATAAGTAGCACAATGGATAGAACATTGGGCCTAGAGTCAGGAAGACCTGAATTCAAATCTGTTTTCAGATCTGTGTGACCCTGGGCAAGTCACTTAATTTCTCTCTGCCTCAAGTAAAATGAGAACAGTAACAGTATCTCTCTCCCAGAATTCTTGTGAGAATCAAATGAAAAAAAAAAAAAACATTTCCTAAATACTTAGCATAATGTCTGGCATATAAGTTCTGTATAAAAATTAACTATTATTATTATCTAACCAAATTGGTAGTACTTTTAATCAAGAGAAGAACAGACTTAGAAGGAACCTAATATATATTTGTAGGTTTTGAAGACATGGTATGTGAAAATGAGGCTTAATTTTTTTCTTGGATCCAAAGGGCAGAAGGAGGAGCAGAAAATAGATAGAAGTTACAGAAATATAGAGTTTAGGGTTTTTTTGGTAAGGGAAAAACAATAATTAGAACCATGTAAAAATAGAATGCACTGCCTTAGAAGGCTGGTAAGATGGTTTTTCATGTATGATCTGAACTAAATCACCTTTGAGATCCCTTAACTGGACTACTAAGTTGATGTGGTATACCTCAAAGGACAAGAGATCAGCAGGTCTTCACCTAAGTATTCTTTGTTATTGTAATATTCTGGTCTAAATTGTCCTTTAAACACTACTATACTGTAACAATTATGGAACTCTAAAGGTATATAATTATAATAATAATTTAAAGTGAGGAAAAACAAAATCCACCTTCATCTACTCAGACTTTGACATATACATTTATATGCATACATATTTATATACATAATTATACATACACATACATATAGTACTGCCATTTGATAATTGTAGTAAATAATTTATTAATAAATTTTACTTCTAAATAAATCATGCAGATGAGAAATGGTTAATGGTTTCTGCCCTTCATTCTTGAAGAGAGACCAGAATGACACCACTGTATTAAAATCAAATTATAACAGATAATTTTCAGATGATGAAATTAAAGCTATCTATGGTCATATGAAAAAAAATGCTCTAAATCACTATTGATTAGAGAAATGCAAATTAAAACAACTCTGAGATAGCCCCTCACACTTCTCAGATTGACTAAGATGATAGGAAAAGACAATGATAATGGAGGGCATGTGGGAAAACTGGGACACTAATGCATTGTTGGTGGAGTTGTGAACTGATACAACCATTCTGGAGAGCAATTTGGAACTATGCCCAAAGGGCTATCAAACTGTGCAATGCCACTACAGGGTTTATATCCCAAAGAAATCATAAAGGGAGAAAAAGAACCCAAATGTGCAAAAATGTCTGTAACAGCTCTTTTTGTGGTAGCAAAGAATTAGAAAATGAGTATATGGCCATCAACTGAGTAATGACTAAAGTATATAAAGATAATGGAATATTAATGTTCTATAAAAAATGATGAACATGTTTATTTTAGAAAGGCCTGGAAAGATTTACTTGAATAAGGTTGAGTGAAACAAGCAGAACCAGGAATACATTGTACACAGTAACAGCAAGAATGTGTGATGATCAACTATGACAGACTTAGGTTTTCTCAGTGCTCAGTAATGCAAGAAAATCCCAATAAATTTTGGATAGAAAACACCATCCACATCCAGAAAAAGAACTATAGAGATTGACTATGAATCAATACATGCTATGTTCATTTCTTTTTTTCTGTTTTTTTTCCTCTCCTGAGGTTTTCCCCTTTTGTTCTGATTTTTCCTCTCCCTACATTATTCATAAAGCAATATGTCTAAAATTAAATTAAATTTAAAAAAGAATTCTGACTGGCTGATCACTCTGAGCTCAGAATGCCCTATTACAGGTTGGACAGAAATAGTCCATGTAAACATTTGGGGTGGATTCTCTAAATTTGTGCATTTCACTTTTCTTTTGAACTTCAATTCTGCTTTGCCCATAGAACACAGCATCTATTCTGATGAGACTATACTTTGCTTGGGTGGTTCAATCTCAGAGTCTGCCATATTATGCAACTAATTTCAAAGTTCTTTTTTTTAAATCAACCAAAGATTTATTTCAGTATGTAGAGAGATGAAATTGTGATTTGCTATGCGGTGGCATGACAGCCTCCTACATTTTTAGATTTCACTAACAATACCAGCTTTTGGAATTCAAATGGAATTGAGCAAGACAGAGTAGATTAAACCTGTTTCCTCACCAGTTTCACTCAATTCCTTTATGTTTTTCAATTTCAAAGTTCTTAAGAGAAACATTGAGAGAGTCATTGCATTGCTTGTTCTGGCTACAATGTTAGCATTTGTTTAAAAAATATATACAATTGCCAGAACCCTATTGTGTATGATCAAAGACTCCTCTCTCTTCTCCTATGAGCTCTATAGAAGTGAGGAGGAATATATAGGTGGTTAAATAGGAGAATAATATGTGCTTTCCTAGCAAATTATTGAAGCAACTTTTACTTATGTGTTCCAAAGCCTTTAATTCTTTTTATTTTTTCTTCAATACAGGAACTATTTTACTACTTTGTGGTTAACTTTCCAAATATCTATAAGGTATTATTGGTAAATAAAAAGTTTGGGTTATTTTTCTGACTCATGTGTCTATTTCTCTCACAGAACAATTCTAGCTGAGATTGCTGTTAGCCCCTTTGCCAAGGAATAAATTTAAAATTTTAGAATTCAAATGTTCACATATTCACTGATCCTCAAAACTGTGGAATTTTGACACTATGATGTAGTAGTTTGACCAAGTTAAAGAGTATTTGAGCATAGCATGAACAGTTATAGTAAATGAAAAAAAAATTCTGATATTTAAATATATCTGTGACAGAAAACAATTTTAGGAGAATATCAAGTCACATAACATTTATGAGATATTTATAAAATTTGACTTTTTAAAAGCTAGTTTGCATTTCATAATGTTTATTAGTAAATGAAATAGAAGTTTTTCCTATATTGAATAAGTATTTCTTGGCAGGCAAACTGTGTATAGGCTGCAATGAGCTGAAATGAAGTGCTTTCACATTCCCTTCCCACTGAGTTGAAAACCTTCTTATATTCTCTCAAGTGTGTTTCTTTTCCCATGGAGGTTGTCTTTGTTGAAAATTGCTTCCTCTTCTCTTGATTATTGAATCAGATATTATAGTCAGTTTTTCAATACTTCATGGAGTGTTGGTGAAAAATGAAATATAATGAGTGTGATTCTTCTATATTTTGAAGGACCGTGTAAATTCAAGGTTATGGGATTGAATGGGGCTAAGGCTATGATTGAAGTATGGAAAAAATAAAAAGAATAGGACTGATCTTCTTATGCTGTCCCTCTATTCACCCCCCTCCTCCAAAATCTCTTTCCTCACAGTCTCACTACCTACTACAATCTCAGGCAGCCTAAATAAACAAATAAAAAAATAGGTGCATATAATTTTCAACTCTCCATTCCCCCATCATCCTTACAAACCCTTCTTCTGCATCCAGAAATTGCACCCAGAAATTTCAAACTTCCCCATTCTCCAACCAGGTCTGAACCCCATGTGTTGGGATGCCTTTCTTTCCTTTCAACTTCCCAAAGTATCATTAGAATTCATCTATTTTGGGAGATGCTTCATATACTTTTGGTAGTAATAGGATGAATTCAAAGCCCCTAAAATTACTATGGAAATACAGTACTCCACCCTGTATCCATTCCAGCACCACTTGACAAAGAATTGTAAGATTATAAAATTCATGAACACCCATAGCTCATCAAGCTACCCAAATATAGCATGTTTCTTTATTATAAATAAAATTTTCTTTGTTATCATGAATTTCATTATTATCATATGTATTTCAATATATAAAGGAAAACAAAGATTTTTGTGTAACAATAAAATTGTGAGCATCTCCATGTGTTTTATATATAAGAGAAATAGATGCCATAAATAGCTTTATTTCTGATCTCCTCAACATTTTTAGACATAACTGTCCTACTTTGTTTCCTTGATTCCTGGATCTTTGTCAATATTACCTTTCTGGAATGCTCTCTATTGACATTCTTTATCTGAATTGGGAGGCAGATGTTTGAGTGCTGGTGGACTTATGGGACTGATATGGTTTTCACCTTTATGCTCATTTGTCTGCAGTCTGCTGGCACTGCTAAAGATAATGAAATGTTCAAGACCTCCAGCAAAGCAAAAGGAAAAGACAGCATTATGGAATCTGGATAATCCACAAACTGAATTATTTTACCTTAGAATAAAAATATTCATGTTTTTTATTAGTGGTTGTGAAAATGTACTGAAATGGATAAATAATCAGCTGAATATTCTTTTATCTAGTGAAAAAATGTAATATTAAAAAACATGAATATGACTGTAAATATTTTTGTAATTTACTCATACATAGTAGATTCAGAAAAGGATATGAATATATCTGAACATTTTATTTACATATCAGCTGAGTTAGACAAATATTCTTTTCTGGAACTGTTTTTAAAACCCATCCTGACTTTCATATCAAGATTTTTTCAAAGAAAGTTTACCAAACCACAAATTCTTCCCCAAATGTGCTACATTTGTAATTCAAATAAAAAGGCTTTAGTTTATTGAGAATTGGTTATTACTGATGAAACTGTTAGTACTATGTCTCAAGAGGAATGTCTAGTAGACACAGTCAGCAGTCTTGAAAAGATTATTATTGAGCTCAAACATTAAAATTATCAGCTGATAAGGTGAGAGTGGTTTGCCAATCTAATTTTTAAGAATGCATTTCTTTTAGTTAAAAAAATAATTTGCTACAAAAATATACATTTGATTTTTATGTAATTAACAAAGGAATGTCAGCTTTTGCTTAGGGCCAAAATTGTCCTTTTTAAACTTGCCTGGCTTTCAGAAATTTCAGTATTATCTAAAAATTGCTTGCATTTAAGAAAGCATACATTTATTTTCTGAAAGTGACAAATTCCATACTTCCATGGAGTGCTGAGAAGGGACCTACTATGTTATAAGGGCGGACTTATTTAAAGAGAAGCAAGTTATCTATAGCAAATGAAAGTTTACCAAAATATCTGAAAAACAGAGGAAAATTTAAAAGTACAAAGGCACATATTTAATCACGTTATATACAATCCCACCCATGCTCATACATTAGAAAGGTAGTTTAATCACCCATAAGAAATTACTAGCTTCTCTGTTGGTGAAGCATGACATTTCAATTGCACAGCCAATAAAAGAATTACATGAAGAGGACTGAAATGATTTACTGTATGGAAAGCAACAAGACCAAGGTTACCATGGTGAACTACCTTTTTGTGCAAACAAGGTCAAGTGAAAGTGACCTACCCATGGCCAACCTTTGGTTTTAACATACTATTACATTGCTCCAACAATGGACTAGTTGGTTTCTTTCTTAAATAATCATGTGGATGATGACAATAATAATATATACCGGTTACCTCTATTGTTGCCATTCTCCTATAGTTGCAGAATCTTCATGTGAAATTTAAATTGGTAATTTCCTACATTTACATCATTGCTTAAGAAAGTCAGCAGAGGAATGTCTACAGAAAATATACGTTATAACACTTTCCTGATCTTATGTGTAGATTTAAAAAATTGTCAGAGTTTAAATGTTTTTGATATAACCTGAAAGAGATTTCACTTATATTGTAGCTTTCTGTCTTAAAGTAGGATCTCCTTTATGGCATATTCTGTCTTTATTCCCTAGGAAAGGTGTGGCAAAGGGGGAATACTCCAAACAATTATGCATGTAAGTATTACAGCAAAATTACTCTATTATTAGAACACTTAAAACAAATCTTAAAGATTTGGAAAGTTTTCAAATGGTCTTTTGTATGCCCAGAAATATTCTATTGATTCGGAATCAATTCAGAAATGAAGACTATACTAAGAAATGTCTCTTGAATTACACATGCTGTAAGAAAATGAAAGCCTATGGGTTATGAATCTTGGATTTAAAGAGGCAATCATCAAATATTTAAGATGAAAATGCAGTAACACATGCTAGCTGTCATGTGTAAGTTTGGTGAATGTTATGACAAGGTTTTTAAAACATTCATAGTTGGAGTATTTTTATGAAAATATTCATTAATTCAAAGAGACATTCATATCTGGCAACCTGCATTATAATCGCGATTTCTAGCTGTATGAGAAATCATTGTAAAGGCACAAAAGAATGAGTGAAATATATAGCAATCATGTTTAAATTATACATGATAAGGCATACATATCTGTATGTTGTCATATTATGCATTAAATTTAGGCCATAAATCAGGTTGTTATAATTCTGATGTCGCCAAAAGGCACAAAATATGACAAACAGGACTAGGCATGTAGATATTATCATATTCAATAATTCAATGAGCATTTGTTTTATGTAAATTAACTTCTGTTAATAAAAATTACACTCATTTATAATGCCACTTCTATATGATAATTAAAAAAATGTCTTTTTTTCTGGAAAATCATTATAAAATGTGAATAATGCATTTGTTTAATATCTTTATAAACAAGATCTTACCATCAGATTAGTTCTGGAAATGAAAGCATTATTGATTTCTGTAATAATTGTATAATATTGCTACACTGCAGTGCTGAAACTGCTAATCTCATTTTGGTGGTGAACTCTATGCATTTAAAGCAGTACTTGAACTCTCGAGAATAAACAGCATTCCTCCGATAGAACTTGTTAATGTGGAATCTTCAGAAAAAAATATATATCTTTGGAAATAAAAAGAAAAAAACATATATAGGCAGTTGGTGAAAATATTTAAATTAGATTTCTCAACATTGTATCCTAATAGCTATTAAAATAATGTTGAAGGATAGCATATTCAACCTCAGTTATAGACATAACTCCCAATGTCCTGGGGAGTTGCATTTAGGAATAAGGGATAAGTGAACTCCCTAATGCCTGATTGAGATCCAGTAAAATATATGCATTGGGAATTGCCACTTTAAGTAGAAAAAGTATTTCTTTTTTTAAGTAATGTGTTCTTACATATCATTGTATATGTTCTTTCTTAGGAAGAGGGATATACCATTCTTCCACCAGATACAACATTTACTCTGTTTTTATTTCATCATCAGAATCATCAAAAGCATTTAAGAAGCATATACAAAATGGTGAAGGATTACATAATCATGAATTTTTGCTTTTACAATATTAGTGGTGGTCTGGACTTGTATTTTCATCAGGGCAGGGAACTCTTGAGGTGGAAATGCTCTATACCACTACAAAACTCACCTGCAACATTGTTTTAAAGAGATGCCTAGGGCACTGAGAAGTAAATTGAGTTACTCATGATAATATGCCAAGTATACATCAGAGGAAGGACTTAAAAACCAAATCTTCTGGAGTCCAAGGCTATATACATGTATGTGTGTGTGTACATACACACATGTCACATTAATATAAAAGAAGTTACATAAATCATGTATATATATATGTACGCACATATCTATCACATTAATATCAAAGAAATGGCACAAATCAAACAGACTAAAAATTATTAAGTATCTATATATAGAGAGAGATATAGATAATAGAAAGCTAAATGGATAGATAGAAAACATGCAGTGGATTCTTAATAAGAATAGAAAAATGACACACTTGTTTAGATGGCACTATATAATTTTCAAAGCAGCTTCTCATGTACAAATTGCTGCCTTAGATTTCTACAATGATAATTTAGGCAGGGAAAAATTTATTTTCCATATTTTACAAATAAGGAGAATAAGATTTGGTGAGATTAGCAACTTTTCTTGATATGTCTAGTGTGTGGGGAAATCTGGATTAGGAACCAGGCCTTTTGGTACCTAGGCTAGTGTCATAACAGAAATTAGGATGTTTTATAGGTGCATTTTTAAAATTTTGAAATTGACTTTTATTGAGGAGGGCAACCATGTCTCCACAAGAACCTGCCCATGGCACCATAGGCTAAGGACGGAAAAGCAAAAATAAAACCTTGTTTGCTCTCAAGGAGTTGGAATACTAGGTAGGGCAAGTTATTGGTCTCATCCAAAAGAATCTCACATTTCTTAGAGAACATTGCAATTTACAAAATTCATCCTTTACAAAAACTCTCTAAGATGTAATATAAATTTAAGCCTCATTTTCTGGTGACATAGCAAGTGTTATGATGACTTCAGCATGGCATTTTGTATGGACCAAGTGATCTGGGGTTTAGTCCATATTATTGTCACTTAAAAGCCACACAAATTGGGTTGGATTCATTTAACTTCATTGAATATTACATTCCTCACCCACAAAGTGGGGGTGATAATTAATGCTTCCTTTGCTTATTTCACAGAATTGAATGAAATAAAGAAAAGTTTGGTTCTGAAAACCCTGTGACAATTGTAATAAGCTATTCCATCTTAAAACATTTGTTATAATTATCTGTATTTTGCACTAGACAAGTAATCAACGTGGCAAATGTGAGGGCATAGGCATCAAACTTTGAAAAAGTATTAGATGATTTTAAAATTAGCATGTGCAAATAAATTTACTTAGAATAGTGGTAAATGAACTAGAAATTTCCTGCTTTAATGGGGTCAAGAATGAGAAAATTATTATCTTTGTCCAGATTCATTGGTGGAATTCATGGCAGAAGTGAGATTTCAGGAACACTTTGCTGGGAAAGATCATAGTTCAATTTTCTTGAATTATAAGAACTTCATTATATCTTGTATAAGACCATTGGCTTTAACTAAATGCTTGGATGTAAAGTAAAACTTGTCACAGTTGACTGCCCCTTGCCCAAGATGATAACCTTAGCAGCAATGTGAAATGAAATTAGGAGACTCAGACTTATCTCAGAGACAATATAATGAGATTAGTAGAAATTATACTCTCAGTTTATTTGATTTTTTAAGGTGCACATGTGGTCCTTAGGACCAATGGGGAAACAGTTTGAATTGCAACTGGCTTCTAAATTAGAAATTGTAGTTTTAATAAACTTTATTTGTTATGTTTGATGATTAAAAAAAACATACACATACAACTGGCAGAAATGCTATATAAGGATAATACCTAAACAGAAACTTATTTTGTAATGAAAAATATACTTATTTGGAAGTGTTTGCTGCAGCATGGGTTGGTAATTCTCTGGGTGTTGGTGTGCAAATTCCAGGTGACAAAGGGATAATTTCTTCAATTCCTCAGTTTCATGATTGCATTGGCATGGTTGGATGCTTCACCAATGTGTATCACAACCTGTCCAGGATGGAATGGTTTTCAAGAAATGTTGTAGTTGAAAAACTTAGTATTCTGCAGTCAAACTGATGAATGAGCTTCTAATATAGAAAGGGTGTTATTTGTATAACCACAAGTATAGAATCCATCCCTGCCCAGGTATTAAAACTTTTCCATCTTGGTGGAATTAATAGCATTTGGAATGAGGATGAGGTTCCTTCCACAGGATCATAGAATAGTAGATTAAGAGTTGGAAGGGATTTTGAATCCAATCCCCTCCTTTTAGAGATGAGGAAATTTAGGAATAAAGAGATTAAGTGACTATCCATGGTTGCAGAATAAACAAATATCTGAGATAGGATTTGAACTCTGGTCTTATTGTCTATATTCTCATTGCTCTCTCACCTATACTACATCACCAAAATATTTGCTCCAGGACTGAAGCATCTTAGTACTTAGGGTCTCTTCCACAGCATGATGAAGGATAAGAGTAGGATTTTATTAGAATAGAAGAAAAAATTTAAATGGTAGGGTTAGCCTTATTTGCTAATTGCTTTTTCTATGATATAAATGATAAAGAGAAAGTATTTATTGAGATTCAATATAATTAAATATAATTTAAGTAAAAAAGATTGAAAAACCAGCACTACTGTAATGAATAAACCATTTTCAGGCATGAATTGGACTAGATGGCTAAACTGATCCTTACAACTGAAAAAATCTGTAAAGCCTGGGAATAAATAATACTTTCTGTGTGGTTTGTGAAAATTCCATAACATTTGGATGTTATGTATTTAAATCCTAAAAATTCTTATTCTGATACAAATTAATTTCTCAGAGAAAACTCAAAATGGACTCAATATTTTTCACTATTTCCTTTCTAAGAAGTCTTGCTTCTTTGTACCTGGGAAGGCAAGCTGACCTTGACTGACTCTGCCACTAACTAACTAATTCTTCTATCATTTAATGTTCCTAAGCTTCAATTCATAATATATCTCATTTCATGTTAGCTTTCACCACTGCAACACAAACATTTTATTAAATTCTGACTTTATATTATGCTATAGGACCTACTGTAATCTACTTTCTTTTCCTTCAAGTTCCCAAAAGCAAAGTCTAATCCCATTTTTCAGGAGATGGCCTCTTACCTTTCCAAGAAGATTAAGAACATCCATCCATTTTGAACTTCTCATCTTGCCTTCTCCATGCCTCCATAGCTGTGTACCTCTTCACTAATCCTATCCTCCTTTGCTTAAGGAGGATAGGATTAAAAGGGCTTTTTCCTTGCTAAACTAACCTTTATACTTATGCCCTTAATTTTCTTTCTTTCTTCCTTTTCTTCTTCCCTTCTTTTCTTCTTGTTTTCTCCCTTTCTCCCTTCTTTTTTCTTCTTTCTTCCTTCTCTCCTCCCTCCCTCCCTCTTTTCTTCTCTTCCTCCTTCCCTTTTTCACTTCCTCTCCTCTTCCCCCCTCCCTCTTCCATCCCACTCTCTCTCTTTGCTATCAAAAAGTATTCTTAAATTCCTCCAGTTCCTATAAACACTTCCCCTGGTTATATTGTCCCCTAAAGGCTTTAAATCTTCCTCTCTCTCTCTCTCTCTCTCTCTCTCTCTCTCTCTCTCTCTCTCTC
>JAJPUD010002642.1:266839-304693 GCA_023553655.1 Myrmecobius fasciatus
CTCTCTCTCTCTCTCTCTCTCTCTCTCTCTCTCTCTCTCTCTCTCTCCTTTTCAAAAATGTTCTAGCCAGTAAAGATTTTTTGGTATCATGACTGTCATCCAGTGTTAGCTAGCCCTCCCAGCTTTGTGTCATGTAAATTAAATAGGTATTTCATCCATGCTTTTAAGTTATTGATAAAAATGTTCCTAGAACAGAGTCAAACACAGATCATTGGAACACTCTAGAGACTCCTCCTATACCAATATTGAACTATTAATAAAAAAAGTCTTGGAATACAGCCAATCATACTTCTAAATTCATACAATTGTATCATTATTTGGTCTATATCTTGCTATCTTTTCCATAAGAATTGAGTGAAATGCTTTATTGAAGTTTTGCTAAAAATCTAGATAAATTATAGTTACAGCATTCTCTTTATGTATAAGGTTAATTGAGGCAGGTAAGTGGCTCAATGGAAAGATCATTGGGCTTGAAATCAGAAAGACTTGGGTTCAAATCAGTTTTAGTATTCAATAGCTATGTGACCCTGAACTACTCACTTAAATTTTGGTTGCATTATCCACTAGTGAAAGACATTGCAAGTCACTCCAGAATCTTTGCCAAGAAAACCCCAAAAGGGGTCAAGAAAAGTTGAATATGACTGAACAATTTTAATAATATTGTCACAAAAGGAAATAAAGTTAGTTTAGTCTGTTTTTGATGAAGCAGTTCTGGCTCTTTGTAACCATGGCCTTCCTTTCTAAATATTGATAGGTAACTTCTTTAATGATTCATTTTAGAATTTCCCAAGAAATTGAAATCAACTTTCCTGGCTCATTGTTATCAGATTGCTACATATTTCTTTTTTCACATATTTCTTTGCCTGGGCTGACTTCTTTTATTATATTTTTGTCCACAGGATTCTGTACATCTCCTTTGAACCCTTCAAAGTATGCTTTTCCCAAATCTAGGATCTATGACCTGATTTCCTCCCTCCTATCATCACAAACATCTAATGTTCCCCCAGGGCTACCATTATTTTCAATCCAACAACCAGTTCAATGAAAATTAGATTCATTATGAAATTTTACTTTCCTTGTTCTCCGCCTATATATAGTGGTTTCTGCTATAAGTGACATGTTTTCCAAAAAAAATCAACAGAATTATATAATTGTGCAATAAAAAAAGACAGGGCTTATGAGAAGTACTGCAATAAATAGTATGAAGCTTTGGGTTCCATTGTCCCAGTCTGGCAAAGGCTCCTTCAAGTTGGGTGGCTGAAGTAGGTTGTGGGGATAGTTGGCAATGTAGACCAACGCTCCTCTGCTTACAGCTCCTACTGCACCAGAAGATAAACATTAAAAATAGGATTGTACTTGATAAAAACCTGAGGTTTGCTTATAAAAGGGTTACAGCTTGTGAATTATTGATTGTGAATTGATAGTTTTTTACATTTTTGCTGTTTCTCCTGGAAGAAATCAGACAAAAGCCATCAAAATTTGAAGTATAATCAAAAAGTTCCCTAATATATCAATCTATTTAAACAAATGAATATTTTTGAAACAAGTTTTTTAGTTCAACTGCCCAATTTTAAAAATTCTGTCACTTTATGGTATGTTTTTGTGACTTGTAAAATTTTAATAAATGATCATCCAGAGAAAGCTATGTATGTTTTTGAATTAGTTAACAAGTATTTGTTAAACACTTATTCACTCAGGCACTGTGCTAAATGATGGGTATACAAAGAAAGGCAAGAAAAAATTAAGATGGGAGACAACATGCAAATAACTATATACATAAAAGACATATGGTGTATAAATGAAAGGCAATCTCAGAGAGAAAGCATTTTCTACCAGGTATACTCTTTAGATTGGATTCTATCATTAACATAATTCCAATTCCACCCACAGGAGGTACCTTCTACCAAACTCCTTTTCTGCTTCCTTTTCAATTAAGTCTTTCTCCATTACCTTGTAAGCTTCTGGAGGGCAGGGGATGTTTTTTTCTTTTTCTTATTTGTATACTTAGAGTTTAGCAGAGTGTGTGGCACATGAAAGGCATTGGAGAAATACTTATTTCATTTAATAGTGTATTGTAAAACACTGGAGCAAGAAGTAGTAGGGAGAAGAAGGGACTATAAAAATGACCTCTTGAAGGAGGTGAGACTTGAGCTGCCAAGGCTGCAGAGGAACTAAGAGACATAAATGAGGATAGAGAGCATTCTATATTTGGGAGAGGCACTGGGAAAAAATGTTTAACAGCAGTCAGAACTGCAACACACCTCAATTAATTTGTGAAACTGGATTTTATTTCTGACAAAGGGCAAGTGGGATCAATATTGTTGATTATGGATAATCATTTAACTTTAATTTTAACCAAACTTTAGTAAAAGAAAAACATTTTTAAAAGTCCAAAATACTTAAAAATTTAATTGAGAAGTCTCATGTTAATTACAATGAAATAATTTTAGTTAACTACATTTCAATATCTGTAAGTCTAGTTGATAACTATAGATAGATCATTAGAGGATGTTTTTATAATAAACAAATTGTCTTTTCAAATAGTTCTCATTGATATGCCTTAGCAATGTTTTACAAATATATTGAATATTCCTGGGATCATCTTTTTGGGATCATCCCCTATGAATTATTTCTTTTCTGGTTTTTTTCCTGGAAATGTAGCTTATATTAGTATCAAAAAATTTAAAGTCATAAAAATAAAATTACCATAGAACTCTTAGAATCAGAAATGGGATTTACTGAAGTCGCTTAATATTGCTATTTTTTTTTGTCTTAGTTCATTGTGTTCTTTCAAACATTAATCAGAGTGTATATAAGTATACATAATTTATAAAATATTAGAGACCTGTCCTCTGTGTGCATGCATAGCTCTGACAGCAAAGGGAAATAGTGAACTCAAGTTATGTCTAATTAAAAATAAAAATCCCCAAAGAAATATGGGCAGTATTTTTCATAATTGAAATGAAAATTAAATAGCTAAATTAGAATATATGTTTAAGGGTTCACATGTCAAAAAACATGTTTTTTTCCTTTACCTTATTTCAAAATTATAATGTCTTTGTTATACATAGATGACACTATTGACCCATTAGTATTAAGAAATAAATCCTGTGGAGTTGATGAAATCATTCAGTGTACAAAGAAAAGAGGGCCCCCAACAGAGCTTTAGGAAACGCCCATAATTAGGGAACATAGCAAAGACAGAGTCTAGTAAATATGACAGAGAAAGAGTTGCTTAATAGGAAGAGATCCAAGAAAGGACTGAGTTCAGAAAACTCAGAAATGATAGAGAATCCAGGGAGAAAAGGTAGTTAACAGTGTCAAATGCTGCAGAGAGGTCAAAAAGGATGAGAATTATGGAGTATTATTGAAGTATCAGTTTGAAAAGAGCACATAAATGCTCTCCTTAGAGCTTATCTCTAGTGTTGCCTTTTACATGAGAACTATGGTGATTTCCTCAGATGCTAGTGCCCCTTGAAATTACTTTATCTTAACTTTATATATTCTTTGTATTTACTTATGTATTTTAATTATTTCCAGTTGATAGAAAATATGCTTCTTGAGAATCAGAACTGTATCACTGTTGCCTTTATTCCCCTGGTGGCTAACCGAGGGTCTAGAGCATTGGACATGCTTAATAAATGTTTGTTGATTGGTTGTTTGAAGACGCCAACTAAAATAATTCAGTACTCTGGGCTGTTTTGGTGTAGAGATTCCCTTCTCTGATGTAGATGTCCTCTATTTTACAATTCAATCTATGCCACTAAATTTTTATTTATAACATGTTGTTTTAGGCACTGGAGAATTATTATGGCCAGGAAAAAAAAATCATTACCTTGAGCCAATCTAGTAACAGATCTGCAATAGTTGGTTCTTAAATGACAGACATCTGTCACTAGGTCAGAACTTGAAATTTTCCCAGCTTGCTAGGAACTGACAGAGCTTGTACTTTTCTGGCTTGGTTTTCAGGACCCTGGGGCTATTATCATTCCATGGTGAGTCATCAGAGGAGGATTTTCATGAAGAATAAATTTCCTTGTACTTTCTTTCTTGAAAGTGAAAACAAACAACCTAATTTATCTTAAGTTGGCTAGAAAATTTGCAACTTATTGAGTGATATCATTTAGGAAACATTACTGGAAAAGGAAGTGGAGAAAGATAGGAAGAACAGAGTAAGTGTTGGTAGGCTAGATTGAGATTTACAGTCTACTGAAAAAAAAACTTGTTAAGAATCAGAATGAATATTGTCCTAAGAGGGACACAATAGCATTTTTTTTCTCTTAATATTTTCATTCAAAGGATTATAACAATTGACAGGAATAACAGAGCCACATTCCAGAGGTAGTGCCAATAGCCTATATTTTAAAAAAATATACCAAAAGAAGCATACTGAGCAGACTCTCTGAGAGATGATCAGTAGAAAGTTATGGGCAAGAATTACACAGGATGAGAATTTTCTAATAATTGTGATCTATAATAGTGAAATCATGAATCCATTGAAGTATTCAAATCTGATTGCTTCATTAATCTTGGAAAGTATTGTTGGAAATCACCTTCACTTTTATCTTACAAATGTTTATCTTAATTTCTTGTTTTAGACTGTGAAAATAATTTTACATGCACATGATGAAACTGTTCTTTTTGATTAAAAGAAACAGAAGGATGGATTTTCATTTTTTTGCCACTGAATGAAAATGTATATAACAAATATTTGTTTAAAAAATGATACTTATGAGAAAAAAATTCTGATTTCTTGGAAGCATTTGGGACTTAAACAACAATAATAACCATTTCCAACCATATGAACAATATTCATGATATGTACTTTTATAATTTTCTGTGAAATATGCTGGAAATGTTTTTTTTAAAAGACAAATTAATTAGAGCAAGTCTATATCAAATTGATTCAGACATAGTTAGAAAGGATCTCAGAGGTCATGAAGTCTAACCCCTTCATTTTAGAGATTAATAAACTGAGCTACAGAGATATTAAAAAACTTGTTTAGGGGGCAGCTAGGTGGTATAGTGGATAGAGCACCAGCCCTGAAATCAGGAGGACCTGAATTCAAATCTGATCTCCTCAGACACTTAAGACTTCCTAGCTGTCTGACCCTGGGCAAGTCACTTAATCCCAATTGCCTTGAAGGGGGAGGGGGGGAAGAGGGGGGAAAGCTTGTTTAGGATCACATAATTAGTGGTGGCAGGATTTGAACCTAGATCTTACTGAATCCAAGTCTAGAACTCTATTGTGCCAATTTGCCTCTACTGCATTCATTTACATTAACAAAAAAGTGATAAAATGCTTCACATAACACACACAAAAACCTTCAATAGAATGAATTTCAGACCTTTATGAAAATCCTCTGATAAAGTCAATACCTGTAAATGGCTTAACCTTTACACAAAGATCTTAAATGAAAAAAAGTACCTTTAAAACTTGGCTTCATTTGATTGATTGAATACTATATTTTCTTTATTAATTCAACTTGAGTAGACTTTGCTTGTCTTCCTTTGCTAATACTTCTAAATTCCCACACCTTTTTTGACTTACAGTGATGATGAAAATTGAATTCTTTTGCAATTTGCACACTTTTGTTCCCAATGAAATTTTCTCTTTCCCAGCACATCTCTTGAAACTTTTTCTCTTGAAAAATATTTTCATCAGTCAACCAATAAACATTTATTAAGCACACACTATGTGCTTGGCATTGTGCTACATTCTGGGGATACAGAGAAAGGTAGAAGTTAGTCCTCAGTATCATGAAGTTCACAGTTTAGAAGAGGACACAACAAACAGCTACATGCAGACAAACTATATATACAGTTTTTTTCTTGTGGGTGTTACCAAGAACACAAAAAGCCAAGTTCATTGATTTTTAGAAGTTAATTTTTTAATAAGAAACATTAGATGTAATTTCTAAAAATTTTACGCTGCAGGTTTAGCAATAGCAAATAAATGAAAGTGCAGCCTTGCTAGATTGGCATGATTGACCTGAATTGTAGATGATGATGATGATGATGCTAAAGAAAAAGGAGAAAGAAGAAAAAAAAGAAGAAAAGAAGAAAAGAAAAAGAAGAAAAGTAGAAGGAGAAAGAAGAAATTATAATGATAACTTCACATTTCAATACAAAATCCTTTGATCCAAACAGTCTTGTGAAATTCAAGGCATAAGTTTTCTTATCCCCATTTTACAGATATGGAAACACACTTGAAGAGGTGGACAAAGTAATTTTCCCAGATTTGTCATAGCTCATAAGCTTTGGAACTGGAACTCAAACCTATATCTTCTGACTTTGAGTCCAGAATTCCTCTGCTACATCAGAACTGTTCCTCAATAACTAAATGAATCCTCTTCAGATCACTTCTAAGCAGTAGATATCTAATCTCTAGTTAAATACTTGACTTCCTTGTCTGTAAAATGAGAGAGATGCAAGATAATTTTTAAAGTCCTTTGTGACTCTCTGACTTGAAATTATAGAAATACACTGCTTCTTGGGGGAAATTCATTCCATATTTGCATTGCTTTAACTGTTAGTTTAGTTTTTCTTTATATAAATGAAAACTGCCTTTCTTTTATTTCAACCCATTAGCCCTCATTAAGTCCTGTAGCATCAAGCAGAACCAGTTTTTAGTGATTTGCAGCATCATTTATAAATATAACACTATTATATGATATATACATATATATAATTTTACTTAATTTAGTATAATTATTTTGTATATATTATTTTTAGATAATTAATATTTGAATCTTCAATGTTTAAATTTATATTTAAAATTTATCTAAATATTTTTGAAGAGACAGAGAGAAATGAAAGATGAAATGAAATGAAAGAGAAAAGAAAAATGCAATTATATCTGTCTGGATAAAAGTTACCAATATGATGGGGCAAGAGGGTTGATATAAGGAGTACATCAAGCCACTGCTTGAGTTTAATATCTCAGAAAATTTCAATTCAATCTTCTTTAATTTTATATGAGAAAAATGAGGCCCAGAGAAGATGTGTCTTTTCCAAGATCAAAGAGTAAAGTTGGCAGAAGATTCAGGATCCAACCCCATATCTCCTAACTTCCAATTCGGTGTTCACTGTTATACTGCAGACAGAGACACAACTAAGGTACATAGATAGACCATTAGGAAAATCTTCTTAACTATCAAATTGGAAATAAGTTTGAGTGGAAAAAGATGTGAAGGAATAGTAATTGATGGTATTCTCAGTGGAAATTAATAATTTAAATTTGGCCTTAAAACCAGAAAAAGATGTACCAAAGAGACTTTTCATGATTATTGTCACATGTTGATCACTGATACATATTTTTTTCTATTGATGTTTTTGTTCAAAATATTATAGGATTGTAAATGTAAGTTGGAAAGGTACCTTCTAGATCACTTGGTCTAAACCCATCCTTTTCAGAAGTCTCATATACAGTATAAATTCCTTGAGATATTTGATTTTTGATTTTTGTATTTGTATGTCCAATACCTAACACAATACCTGACACATCATAAGTCCCTGATAAATACATGTTGATTGGTTGATTGATCATAAATAATATCAAATTAGAACCTCATTCTCCTGACTCCAAATCTAGTGCTTATTGTACTACATCTTGCTTTTGAATTTCAGAGAATGGAAAGTCAGATTCAATGGCAAAGTAGGCATTTGTTTGTTGGAAAGATTGCTTTTGTATTGAATATTAACAAGTCAACATCTTTATCCAATACATCTTGCACAATTCTACAAATGCAATCTTTCTAATATAATCACTCTACCTAAAATTATTTGCTGCTGTCTCTACTGGATCCAGGTCAAATCTCTATTTGTCATTTTTTTGTCATGAAGAAAGTCATAAATTATTAAAGGAGAGTCCTGGCTAATGTCAACTAATCAGTCAATTGAACAGTCAATATTAATCAAGGGTTCACTATGTTCCAGGTATTGTGTTAAGTACTGGTTATTTAAAGAAAGGCAAAAATCAGTCCTGATCTTCACAAAATTTACATTCAAGGGGAAAAAAGTATTTCTTTCATGCTTTATTGAGTTGGTTCCTGGTTACTGAAAGGTAAGCCTGGGAAGTACAAGTTCCAGAACAAGTCCTGACAACCTGGAAAAGTGTGGGCTTGGTAAGAAATTTCTGCCTGGTCAACCCTATTTAAAGTCAGAGTTCAATTTATTTCTAGAAAGTTGGTCATAAAGTGCTTCATTATTTTGACATCTCATGGAACTTTGATATGGTTTGGAAGAGCTGTCCTTTACAGTCATTGAAAGGATACTCACATTGAGGAAATCTTTGTAAGGTAAAGAAGAGAAAATTAGGGGCAGCTAGGTAGCACAATGGATAGAGCACCAGCCCTGAAGTCAGGATGACCTGAGTTCAAATCTGGCCTTAGACACTTAACACTTTCTAGCTGTGTGACCCTGGGCAAGTCACTTAACCCCAACTGCCTCAGCAAAAAAAAAAAAAAGAGAGAAAATTAAATGGAAACCTATACTGTGCATTTTAATTTTACTCAGATTCCATAAACAAAGGAAAATCTCAATGAAGAAATAACTCTTCCAGGAATCTAAGTGGCAACTGCTCTGAGATTTTCGAATCTAGCTGTTACAATGCATAGAGTGCTAGACCTGGAGTCAAGAAGACCTGAATTCAAATGTGACCTTAGACACAACTAATTGTTATTCAACTTCTCCATTTGCTCAGTTTCTTCATTTGTAAAATGGGAATAATAGTAATACATATCTCCCAGGGTTGTTATGAGGATAAAAGAAGATGAAATTTGTAAAACCCTTAGCATAACATCTGGCATTTAGTAGGTATTATATAAATATTAATTATGATGATGTCAAAGACAGTTGCCTAGGACAATGAGAGTTAAGTGACTTGTCCAGAACCCCACAGCCAGTATGTTTTTGAAATGTATTTGAACCCAGGTCTTCCTGGCTCAAAGGCTATCTCTCATATCAGCTTCATTTCTGTACCTCTCATACATGTGTACACATTGTTATGTGTGTATAAACACATAAAACTGTTAACTGTGGTAACAGATTTTTTTAAAAGAAATCTTTATTTACTTTTAAAATAAGATTTAAAATGAATGAGGAACAAAACATTCAAAGACTGAGAAGTGTGTGGAGTTATTCTGAGAGTATTATGGGAAAATACTTCAACAATAAATGACATTTATGCAACACTTTATGATTTGCAGAACATTCTATATGCCTTAGATTCTCACACAATTTTGCTGTGGGTGATGTTATTCTTCTTTTATAGGTAAGGAAATTGGAGTGCAGAGGGGTTAAGTGATTTATTCAATGGCAACTTATCTAATTAGACTCAAGGTAGAATTTGAACCCAAGGCTTGCTAATTCTAGGTCTAATACTATTTCAAATATACCACACTGCCTCTCACTTGGAACAAATAATGGGGTATACAACTGTGATGGAGTTCTTGCTAGATAGAGGGCTACAAGTTTAAAAGAGAGCTTTGTGCATTTGCTTAGGGTTTAAAATGAGGTGTTAGTTGGAGGAGTGAGGCAGAATACAAAAGTAGCTACTCATATATTTGCCATATACAATGCTTTCTCTATGTCTGAAGCAAGGTATAGTCAGAATGATTTAGGAAAGTAACTCCTCATATATATAGTTCTTCTAATTTATAATTTGTAACATACAGATGACTGCAGTTTGAGTTTAAAATGACTGAAAAACATCAGTAATGACACCAACCTTGAGCAATTTATAGACTCACACTTGGAACATTTAAAAATGGACTAACAACTGGATGCTCAGAGCACACCCAGAAGGTACTCTCTGTGTAAATGGATAGAAAATCTGCCAAGGGCAAATACTACATATCTTTTAATCTTGGCCTCTGTAGCTAGCTCTTTAATCCTTATAAACTATGTGGTAATTAATGTCTTCTTGCAGAGGACATGAAAATGCCAACTGGAAGAGCTTAAAAGAGATACCTGCCCTGGGCATCCAGAAACATATGGCTATAATTGCAGGTTTCTTTATATTAGTTAATGAATTCACAAAGTCTGGGTTAATATGTTGTTATTTGTTGCTTTGTTCCTTTGGCCTTTTTTGAAAGATAGAAAGATTAATTTCTAAAAATGCTAGTAGTAAAGCACTCCCTTCAAATTCCATTCTTCTCACAGTGCCAAAATAGTATCTTTCTCTCAGGACTAGGCTGCTTGTGTATAGAGCCTCAGATTCTACAATTTCATGCAGAGTGATCCCTATGAATTATTCCATTTGGAAATTATTCCTGGCTTTCTATGACAATATGACATTCTAGATTTAGTTTCACTGGATTCTTTGAACTTTCTCCAAATATTCTGCCCTCTTCTTTTTGTTTCAACTTGTACTTATACAGAGAAAACCATGTATTAATGATAAATCATGACAAAAGCAGAGATTCACACATACTCTCTAAGTATAAGTATGAACAATTGTCTCAGCTATTCAAACTTGCTTAAAATTTTATTGAGAAATTGATGTTAATCACCTGAAACTTTTAAAAGCACATATATGTCTCTTTTTGTCTATACACACATACTCAATTAGGATCTGAACAATGACCAATTGGGGCTTGACTTGGAACCTATTGTTGGCCAATCAATGAAAGTCAGGGTGGTTTTGGTTTAAGGCATGGTCCTTAAAAAAAAAAGAAAAGAAAGAAAGAAACCTAGGCAGTAAACCCTAAGAAACCTTGGAAGGGTTCAGTGATAGCCTTGGGCACACAGACAACCTGCAGAGGCCAGACCTATGTGTTCTTGTGTAGCCTAGGAGGTAGTTGATGGGCATTGTTGCGTCTCCTTCGAGCGGAGTATCTGCCCTCTACTTACCCATCTACTGGGTCTTCGGTCGTCACCAGCTTCCGAGGAAGAACTGACCACTGAGCCAAGTTGCCAAGTAAGTCAAGCAGTGT
This sequence comes from Myrmecobius fasciatus, assembly GCA_023553655.1. Lineage (NCBI taxonomy): Eukaryota > Metazoa > Chordata > Mammalia > Dasyuromorphia > Myrmecobiidae > Myrmecobius > Myrmecobius fasciatus. The sequence goes on from JAJPUD010002642.1 coordinate 277,777, forward strand.
TTATTCAAGGAAGACTACATTGCTCTCCCCCGCCCCAGGAAGCACATGGGATTATATATCCTTGAGATACAGCAAGATCCAATCAGAGAGCTGAACTTAAAGTTTTTCCTTTTAAGGTAAATACACACAAGGTCTCTCTACGCGTGCGTGGTGTATAAGCCTTGCAGGTAAGCTAGTACACTAAATATCTTTATATCCTAAGCTCCCAACAATTCCCCCTTTTTGTTTAAAGCCAGTGCCAGAGGCACGGTTCGCCTTATAGCATGCTTATAATTCCATCGACCTCTACGCATATATGGGTTATGCTCTAGACCCCTTCTGCGCGAGCTTAAGGATGGTTGCCACTGAGCGCTGTCTTAGGTCATCAGAGCAGGCCACGCCTTACCCGTGGATCCCTGCCATACCAGGGCCCTGTCTCAGGTGGGTGGGAATGCCCCGAAGTTGCCCGTCATGGCGCTGCAGTGGTCTTATGGTTATGGCTCAAGCTCCGTCAGCCAGATCTGAGGATCATAACCGTTTTGCATAGCCACAATTGCTGCACGGAGAACAATGGTCTCCTTCTTGTGCTTGCGTTTCATTTTGCAAACGAGGTAGAGGCCAATGGGTATGCATAAGCAAAGCAAGAATAATGAAGAGGAGAGTCCTCCCCATTGGGCAAACCAATCAAATATCCCTTTGAACCACCCTCCTATCCCCTCATGCCATACTAGCACTACCTCTGTTTTATTCAACATCTGAACTGCCGTTCTAAGCTGGTGTAATTTTCGATCGAACCCTTTGTTCCATGTTCCATTAAGATGGAGAGCTAATTCCCTGGAATAGTTGGCAGCCAGGGAATATTTATGATAAGCTGCAGAGGTAACACAAAGACCGGGATAATGAAGTTGACATCCTGATAAACCTAACTGCCATAACTCGTCCATTTGCTCCTGGACCAGATCGACTCTTTGATTCACTATCAGCCGCCCCCCCCCCCCCCAAGCTGAGAATTTAGCTCAATTTGATGATTTAGCGCATCAGCGGCTTGTCTTGTAACGTTAGAGAGTACGGCTGTGGTCTGTAACGTTCCGTGCATGGCCAATGCGGCGGTGGTAGTGGCAGCAAGGCTGGCTACAATAGCCAAGACTAGGGCAATAATAAGTCCTACCGCTCTCTTTGGGCGCACTATGACCGCGGGTACCTGCGCATCCACCGGGATAGGGATCCCCGTGGGTGTGCGTACAATGATAGCTCGGTTATGTCGGGTGCCATTCCAGCATTGACTAAGGATGCAAGAGTCTTGGGTACAGTCAAGGGCGTTCTTGGTATTATTGTCAGTCTAATTGGTCCGTCGAGTTGGTACTATTCTCGGGGAGATCAAAACAGAGGGAGCCTGTGAGGTTCCACTCAAGTGTAGCTGGCAGAGGCGCCTCGGTGGGGTCAATATATGCGGTGGGCAGGTTTAAGGAGGTGTTGGTGACAAACAGTCAGGGAAAGATGTTGGCATCATGAGTTACTGGCATAGGTACCGGCAGGACCCTCAGCAAACCCTATCGAGGCTCAGCTTTGACGTCCTGGGTCACAGTCATTACTAGCAGTATAATCTGCAGCATTGTTCAAACAGGACAGGGGACTGGCAGGTGGTGCTGGTAGCAGAGGATGCTGATGATGATGGCGAGGGCAATCAGGGAGATGACTATTCCAAGGAGCACCGGATCCATTTGCCTGTAACCAAACACATAACCATCGTTCCTCAGGGCAATCCCTGGGTTAGTTACATATTAACTTTAATTATCATATGGACTTTGATAATTTGTAGATGGTATTGAGAATGCAAATTTTTCTTTGTCAGAGGGATGCAGGGATATGCTATAAAAGCAGTCTTTAATATCTATCACCACTATATGCCATGATTGTGGGATTGCTGTGGGTAGAGGTAATCCCGGTTGTAACGCCCCCATCGGCATCATGGCAGCGTTAATAGCTCTGAGGTCTATCAGCATTCTCCATTTTCCTGTCTTTTTTGGAATTACAAAAACTGGAGAATTGTATGGGCTAAAGGATGGCTCTATCTTTTGTTCATCACTCAATTGTTTAACGATTTCTTTTAAGGCTTTGAGTTTTACTTCATTCAAGGGCCATTGATCAATCCATACTGGTTGAGAGTGGAGCCATGTTATTTGTGGTACTTGTGACTGATCAATGGCCCCTAGCAGTTTTCCTGCAGTTCATCTGGGGTGACTAAGGATAATTGAAGTTGGGTTAATAAATCTCTCCCCCACAATGCATACGAGAGTCCCGTTATGCATAGGGGATTGAACAAGCCAGCCTGATCTCCTAGTTCCCACTTCAGAGATTTTCTTGACCGGTGGGTAGTCTGCTTTCCTCCCACCCCCACTACTGTTAAGGAATTGGGTAATTTTCCCCAGTCCGGGGACCACTGAGCTTGGTCAATCACCGAGCAATCCGCTCCTGTGTCTATCAGTCCGGTGATCTCTTTCCCTTCTACTCTCATTTTAAGAACGGGTCTATCTGGCGTTATTTTTTGTATCCAATTGATCTGAGATTCAGCTACTATTCTTCCCGACCCATAGCCTTGAAAGTTAGACAACTTGATGGCTTTCCCTATTTCATCGTCTTAGTGATAGGGTAATGATGAGGGTTAGTAATGGTGAGGGCCGCTCCCTCCTTTTCTGTAATAACCTGGGTATGGGTGATAAAGGGTGTAAATTGGCTAGGTCCCGTAATGAATACGGATGTCTGCGATAGGGTGGTAGGTACTGAGATCGATTCCCAAGGGGCTAGATGAAATGAGTCTGATGTTGAGGCGGGGAAAAGTTTTACTGGTTGGGACGTGCCGCAGAGTTTGTCCGGAAGGGTGTCGCGGCCACTCCCTTCCGGCTCTCGTTTCCCGCCTGCCTGCAATATTTAGCAATATGTCCTCTTTTTCCGCAAGCAAAGCAGGTGGGGGCAGATGCTTGGGGAGGCGCCCTACATTGGTTTTTAAAATGGCCTTGTTTACCGCAGTTAAAACATTTAGGTCTCTGCCTGTTTGCGCCGCCCACTTGCATCTTTTGTAATGCAGCGATAAGGTTATCATTTCCTTTTATCATAGCTGCTGCAATAGGGGTGTCTACCTCTAGGGGAACATCCATGAGTCTGTCTATCAGGTCCTCTAAGGAGGCCTCAGGGGGTAGAGAGCTAATGGCGGTTTGTGCCTTTGGGCGGAGTCCTTCTTTTATCAGTTGTTTTGTAACTAACTCACTTCCTGGTCCCTCCCCCATCGTCCTTTGTACTGCCTGTTTTACCTGGTCCACAAACTGCAGAGGGCTCTGACCTGCTCGCTGTTTTAAACCCGATAACTTCGCGCCCCCAGCACTCTTTGTTCCCGCTTTTGCCCAGGCTTCTAAATGGACTAGTCTGACCACTCTCAACACCACCTGGTCATAATTGGCCTGAACCCTGGGGTTTGCATATGCCCCGGTTCCACACATCATGTCGACTGCGTCATCCGCAGGGTGGTACCCTCTCTCAGTCGCCACTTTTCGAGCCTCTCTCCTTACTTGCGCCTTAAAGGCAAGGTGTTCTGCTGGTGTAAAGCAGGCTGATGAAACATCATCAAAGTCATTAGGAATCCAACCTGCCATATTTGTCACATTCTCTAATAGGCGACGTACATATGGGGATGCCGCGCCATATTTTTGAGTGGCCTCTCTTAATTCCTTCAGCAATTTGTAAGGAACAGGCACATAATCTGTGTTCCCTGTACGAGCGACAATGCCCTCATGTTCGAGGGTTTCTTGGGTTTGGAGGTTTCCTTTAAAGGACAATTTAGAGTTCCCTTCGCTATAGGGGGGTAGGTCCGGTTCATAAGAAGTTGTGGGCCTCATAATGGGGAAGGCATGTGTTTGGGAGGCTATGGAAGGATCTAAAAGGCGCTCGTCCCCTCTCGAGTCCTCGCTTTTACTTATCACTTTCATTTTTGTTCGCCGTCTTGTAGACTGGCGATCTGCTTCCTCCTCCTCACTAGAAGTTACTCTGGTGGTTCTTTTCAAATCCTCCCAGGGATATAGGTCTCTGTGTTTGTTTTTTGTCTTTTCTTTGTTTTTTATCTTTTCTTTTGAGTCTAAAACCCTCCCTTCGTCCGACTCCGAATCAGCCAGGGATGATCCAACTTGCGTCATTTCATCCCGAGGCATGTTGATTGGTTTCGGATTGAGGGTGGCATCTATAATTCTAAAGAATGAAAAATCTTCTGGTGTTAAGACCCTTGGGTGTGTGTGGTTATATGCGGCCATTTGCTGTCCTACCAAATGCCACCTCTCGGGCCTGATACCTGCATGTTGCACCCAAGGGCAAATATCCCATATTTTCTCTATAAACTCCCGACAGGTCTTTATAGGGAGTTTGCAATCTTTCTGTGTACATAGCTTATAAAGTCTCCTTGCTAGCACTGCTTTCCCTTCTGGCAACATTTGGAGAATACTACTACCTCCTCCCATCTTCCCTACTCCCAGCAGGGGCGGCTCAGTGAAGGCAGAATCTCTGCCGAGGCAGTCTCTCTACGCTCGTGAAGGTCCCTGTTCGGGCGCCACTTGTTGCGTTCTCCTTCGAGCGGAGTATCTGCCCTCTACTTACCCATCTACTGGGTCTTTGGTCGTCACCGGCTTCCGAGGAAGAACTGAACACTGAGCCGAGTTGCCAAGTAAGTCAAGCAGTGTTTATTCAAGGAAGACTACATTGCTCTCCCCCGCCCCAGGAAGCACATGGGATTATATATCCTTGAGATACAGCAAGATTCAATCAGAGAGCTGAACTTAAAGTTTTTCCTTTTAAGGTAAATACACACAAGATCTCTCTACGCGTGCGTGGTGTATAAGCCTTGCAGGTAAGCTAGTACACTAAATATCTTTATATCCTAAGCTCCCAACAGGGCATCATTTGAACCTTATTCTCATCAGTATTGCCTCAAAGAGGAAATAATATACAGAATCGGTTGAATGTAGAAATCTATTTTGCTGGACAGGAAAGTAGGAGAGGAACAGATTAAGTATAGGAATGGGAGGACTGACATATTAGAAAGTGGACCAGGGGAAACAAAACACTGTCAAGGAGGGAAAGGGTGAAAGGAGAGAAGCCAAATAGGGAAATAAATTAGGATGGCGCAAAATGCACTATTAGCAATCACTGTGGTGAATGGGATGAAATTTCCCATAAAAAAGAAATGGATAGAAGAATGGATCAAAACAAGAATCCTACAAAATGATATTTTTAAGAAGCACACTTGAAGTGCAGAGAGACACACTCCGAGCAGATGTAAAGGTTTAGAGGAGAGCGTGCCTTGCTTCAGGTGAAGGAGAAAAGAAGTAAGGGTAGCAATTCAGATCTTGGCCAAAACAAAAGCAAAAATAGGCCTAATTAAAGGAGATAAGAAGAAAATTACATCTTACTAAAAGGTATAATAAACAATGAAGTAATATCAACTAAATATATATGTATCAAATGATATAACATCCAAATTTTTAAAGAAGTTAAGTGAGTTACAGGGTTACAGGTTTGTGACCAAACAAGTGACAGAAAGCATTAGGAAATTTAAAATACATAATTTTGGTTATATTAAATTGAAAACATTTTGCACAACAAAACTAATGCAACTAGATTAAAGATTAGAGAAGATTAAAAAAATTAAAGATTAAAGAAGATTAAAAGAAAAGCAGAAATCTGGAGAACAATCTTTATAGCACATCTATGGTAAAGGCCTTATTTCTCAAATATATATATATATATATATATATATATATATATATATATATATATAACTGAGTCAAATTTTATAAAAATACAAGCCATTCCTCAATTGATAAATGGTCAAAGGATATGAACAGTTATAAGTTTAAAAAATCAGTTATCTATAGATATATGAAGAAGTGCTCAAAAGCACTTTTGATTACAGAAATGCAAATTAAAACAACTCTCACACTTATCAGATTGACCAATGGGATAAGAAAAAGCTAAATCATAAAAATTGGAGGGGAAATTGGGACACTAATTCATTGTTGAAGGCGATTCAACAGATTCAATCATTATGGAGAATAATTTGGAACTATGTCCAAAAGTCAAACAAACTGTGCTTACCCTTTGATACCATGATAGATTTGTATCCCAAAGGGATCATTAAAAGGGGAAAAACATGCACATGAACAAAAATATTTATAGCAGCCATCTTTGTTGTGGCAAAATATCGGAATTGGAAAAATGACTGAACAAGCTATGGTATACAAATGTAGAGGAAAGACATGCATAAACTGATGTAAAGTAAAATGAACAGAACCAAGAGAACATTGTATACCAGTAATATTGTATGATGATTAACTATGAATGACTTAGCTCTTCTCAGCAACATGAAGGAATAAGAGAAGTAATGATGGTAGTTTTAGTTTTAAAAAATAGCATTTATTCCTCTGCCCCATACTGATGTTTCCTTCATGTAATTGTAACACTCATAGCAATATACACAGAACTTTATTTTTGATTCTAGATAGATTTTTTTCTCTTCTCAAATTACTATGTCTGTGTCATGTTCATCTCCCTGATTAGATTATTTTAGGGCAGACACCAATCAACTCCAGAACCTGTCTTATTTTGTCCATAATTTAGCTATGGGTTTTTCAGTTAGAAAGTTGAATAGATATAAAGAATTATATACATAAGTTTGAGAGTCCATATTTTGGTCCCATGCATCACCATTATCCCTGACACTCAGGCTCAAAAATATTTGGAAAGTCTTTTGTTCTTCCTTTTCCTTCAGTTTCTCTATCCTGTTACTTATCTGTCATTTTAACAAGTCAAGTTCAGTAATTTCAATATGGTACTTTGTATTTCTTCCATTCCTCCTTTCCATTCATACTTCCTAGCAATTTAGTCCATGTCCTCATTCACTATTATAATAGGCTCTGTGGAAACTAATCTTAATGCAGAGATCTATTTATCTTCAGTGGTTTCCAGTAGCCTGGAAGATAAAACACAAATCCCACAGCTTGTTATTTATTTAAAATCTTCTCTCTGTAATCTGGCTCCAACTGGCCCTTCTGGTTTCCCTTCATAGAACTCTTCTTCTACATTCCTTAATCCATTTCATACAGGCCTTATCCTATAGGAGACACAAGCTTCATATTTCCAATAGTTGAAGCTTTCCTCTTTATTCAAGGGTCACTTCACAAGTACTCTTTCCCACTACCCCTTACCTTTACAAAGTCTTCTCCTGATGAGAAGGGGAACTTTTCTTATGACATTTTTCATTACTTTTTTTTAAATCATAACATTCTATTTTTTATAACCCTTGTTTTGTGTAATTGTCATATCCTTTTCATTAGAATATAAATTCATCAAAGACAGGGGCTGTGTCATTTTTTGTCTTTGCATCCCACATAGTCTGGCATAGTGCTTCACACACAGTACATAAAAATGTTTATTGAATTGTTGAATTCTAATGACAAAGTAAAAACGGTAGGTTGATATCAATTTGGGAAGAGCTACTAATAGCAGGCTCAAGAGTTTAGTTAGATTTTATTTCATAGGAAATGGGATGTCACCATAAGCTTTTAAGAAGGGAAGGGACAGGATGGAAGTGATATTACATAAATATGAATTTTGTAGGAAGTTACAGAATAGATTGTTGGTTAAAGAAGCCAACAGATTGGTGACCTGTTAAGAGATTTTCTTTGTAGACCAAATATGGAATGATAAAAGCTTGAAATAGGATCCAGTAGTAGAAAATATAATTTATTGAAGAGCATTTGGCCTAGCATAACTGTGGACTGGTCAGCAGATAGCTAATATTCAATGTACAACAACTCTTCTTTCTGAAGTTCAATCACTTAAAACTTGTGCTGAGAGAGAGTTGTTATGCTTTATACATTAATGGCGCCTAAAAGTTGCCCAACCAATCCCTTCCATGCTGGGACATTATTTGGATATAGGTGGGATTTGAACAAGTTTCTTTCAGAATATGAAAAGGTTTCTCCGAACGCACATTAACCATCTTCAGAAGAGTCATTTTATAAATTGAAGATGTGTTTTACAGGACTTAAGGCTAGTGGAAAAATTCTTTAAGCAGCTTGTTACTATCCCTTCACCCTAACACCCTCCATCATGATCAACAATAAAATCTTTCTTCATTCACATTACTTATGAAACAAATAATGCCCTATTTCTATGCTGAAAATATATATGTGAATTTTTATCCTTTTGTAGTTGAAAATGACCAAGATATGAAACCTCTATAATCTGAATTTATAATGAAAAGCCTGGCAGATCTTGGACAAGAGATAATATATAATAAATTTTGGTCCTATGCATTTCCATAGAAATATTCACATCTTCTGGGGACCCAAGAGGGCAGTGATAATTGGATAGACAGGAAGATAAGAAGGATTTTTAAGTGTTTACCATGTGTTGAGCAGTATGTTAAGCAATGGAGATATAAGTTTAAAAAAGAAACACCTCTTCCCTGAGGGAGCTGATATAATAATGATGGAAATAATGAAAAAGATTCAAAGGCAATTTGAGTAGAAAAAGTGTTCATGTGGAAGCATGGTGGTAAAATTCAGAGTCAAAAACATACCAAGAGGGGAATAAAGTATGGCTGGTCTGGCCCATACCCAAAATAACTCAAAAAAGAAAGTAGAAATGAAACAATGGAGCCCAATGAGGGATGTACCAAGTGGAAGAGGCTCTAGACATTAAAGGAAGTTCTAGGAAATCAAGTTATGGGGGCACAGTATAGAGAGTCAGAAATATAGCTGGAAACTGGGAAGTAGACCTGGAGTTAATTAAAAACAAGAAAAATATCTAAAAAGCCAATAAATCCATGGGCATGGATCAGATCATAAAGTGAAGTATTTTAGAGAAAAAAGTGGTCAAGACAGAATATTGTGGGACATTTATGGTTAGAAGTCATGTTTTGAATGGAGACTGGGAAAGAGCAGACAGACAGGAAGAGAACCAGGAGAATGTGGTACCTCAAAGACCAGAATAGAGAGGAAAGTATCAAAGAGGAGAGGGTAATCAATAGTTTATAAGGTTGCAGAGAGGTCAGGGAGAATGAGGATCTAAACAAGGCCATTGGATTTGGTGCCTAGAAGGTCATTTGTAACTTTAGAGAAAGCAATTTCAGTGGACTGATGAAGTTGGAAACTAGATTGTAAGAGGTTAAGAAGAGAGTGAGAGGAGAGAATATGAAAGTGCACAATTTAGATGCCCTTTTCAAGGAGGTTACCCATAAGAGGAAGAAGAAAAATAGGAATATCATGGGGATGAAAAAAGACAAGTGTTTTTTGAGATACAATTTTTTGTTGTAATGATTCCTCTTTAATACTTTTTAACATTCCCCCTCATTGAAGTACCAGTTCAAGTTACATCTCCATGAAAAATTATTTTATATATTATTTATCAACTAAAATCAGTTTTTTCATAATGTTATTTGTTGTTTTAATATTTTTCATGTCTTTTTGACTACATTCTTAGACTTTTAGGATTTATGCTAAGGTCAAGAGGAAGGCAATAGGGCACATTCCCCTCCCCTTGTTCCATCATATCAACGAATGGCCCCAACACAAGGTACCATGTCCTAAAGGGACAAACTTTCCCTTTCCCTAATGAAGTTTTCACTGCCCAGTTTCTACCAGCGGTTGGATGTAGACTCTTAGTTAAATTCTGAGTACCACATCAGAACCTCTGCAATAGATATTCTACTACCTCTCTACATTCTGATTTTGGGACTCTACTCTTTCCTTAAACAGGAACTGTTTTCCCTGTTATTGTTTCCTAAGATAATTAAGACTTTTCCACAAGACTTTACCTGTCAGACCTTATAACATAAACTGAATCTTCATTTGTGTGTTAACTCCCATAACTAGAGTATGAGATTCTAAGATCACTTTTTTACGTGTACCCTAAGCACTAAACACAGTACTTGATATGTGTGGTGAGTACTTAACAATGTTGATGGAGATTTCTCATCTTATGTAGACTCAATGAAAGGATCTTCGGAACAATTCTAGTAGGACACAGACCTACTGTGACACATCCATGTCAAGGATGGCAGTCCATTCCATTCCATTTCATTCCACTCTATTCTACGCCATTCCATTCTCTTCCACTCCATTCTGCTCTTTCCCTTCATTCTACTTAATCTGACTCCTCTCTGTTCTACTCTCTGCCATTCTATATGACCTTTTACCATAGATGAGGGCAGAGAACATGGTACAAAGAAGCAAGTGCCCTAGTTGGCACTAGGGAGTCATGAGATGGGATGTAAAAACTTGGACAGGGTTGATAGTGGATACCCAGAGTATTTGAAGAATATAGGCTTATTATAGTGCAGTGTTACTGGAGAGGTATCAGAAGAATGATAAATGTTTAAAGGCAACAGCAATAGGCTTCTCCTAGGCATAGTGAAAAATCCTATATTGAGTTAATAAAACAGATTCCCAGGAGCCAGAAGTAAAGGGCTGGTTCATGTAACATAGCAACTGTGGAAGACTAAGATCAAAAAACTATCCAGAGAGTAGAGATGAATTTATGATTGAAAATTTAAAAAAGCAACAACAAATCTATCACATGGAGATAAAGAAGAAGGAAACCAAAGTTTCAGAGCTCTGTCAAATAGCCAGGAACAATTTGTTTCCCTCAAATGAATGGAACATATCCTGATTCAAATTATGTGGTCCAGAGATATCCTTGATTCACCAGTCTGTGCTGAGTTGTTAATCAGATGATAATGTTAATATTAATAGTTTTAAATTTCATAGGAGATGAACAGTGCCACCTTACTTTGCTTTGGTCACATGCATTTAAAATATTACCTCATTCTGGGTACCATCTTTCAGAGAAGGATGCTGATAGGCTAAATAAGATATACATAAGGACTATTCATCTGGTAGGAATTCATGTTTTACATGGAATAACACAAGAAAGTGATGTCATTCAACTTGAGAAGACTCAAGGGGAGTTTCATGGATGTCTTTAAGTGAGGGAAGAGCTGTTATGTGGAATAGGGATCAGATTTGTTCAATTTTGTCCTAAAGAGGAAAACTAGGAGCAATAAGTAAAAAAATTAAAGAGACAATTTTAGATTAAGGTAAGAAAAATTTCCCTACAATTCTACAAAAGTAGAATGAACTTCTTCACATACTGACTTTTCTTTGCAGATTTTAAAAAGAATAATAATAACAAGAGCACTATAACTATCATTTATATAGGTCTTTGAGATTTTCAAAGCATTTTACAAATATTCCATTTTATCCTTAAAATGATCCTGGGAGGTAGGTACTAAGATTACTCCTACTATGCAGATGAGGAAACTAACATAATCTGCAGCTAAGTGACTTGCCCAAGATTACACAAATTGTAAGTGGCTGAGGCTGGAATTGAATTCAGGTTTTCCCAACTCCATGTTTAATGTTACATCCACTGTACTATATAGCTGTCTCTAAGTTAAGAAAATGTTGAATGATCAATTGCTTTTTAGGGCAGGCCTAGATGACTATGGAGACAACTTCTAATTCTGAAATTTTGTGGTTTAATAGTTATAACTGACATCTAAAAGCACAGCATTGTAAGATTTACAAAAATTCATTCCTCAAAAAAAAAATCAAAACTAGTGAGGTTGGAACTGCTAGTGTAATTATCTCCCCATTTTTCAGATGAATTCAAAAGGATCAGCCATGTAGAGAGTCTAATTTAAGTTAAACAGAAATTTGTTATGGACCCAATTACTGTGGTTTCATGGTTACCCCAGGAAGGAAATTCCTCCTGGAATTCAGGAGTAAGAAAAGAAAAAGTAGATTGTAGAGATGACTCATTTCAGGATTGAGAATTAACATAGGGGAGACAATAGAAGAACTAAAGAACAAAGGGTTAAAGAAATGAAAGGTATGCTACACTAGAGATATGATGTCACAATCTGTCTGAAAAAGGGTACAAGCATTAAAGGAAAGTAGATTGGGAAAGGGTAATAAATTGCATTAAACTAGAAAACTGGAGGATGAGGATTTTGATCCTTATGAACAGAAGTGTAGGATGAAGCAATAAAAAGAATATTAGATTAGGAACTAGAATTCAGCAAATTAAATTCAACACATATTATATACTTTTTAGAGATAGCTGGGTAGCACAATGGATTGAGTGATAGATCACTGGGCCCAGAGCTAGGAAGACCTGAATTCAAATCTGACTTGAGATACTTACAAGCTATGTGACCCTGAGCCAGTCACTTGGCCTATCTCTATGGGATAAAATGGGAATAATAACAGCATTTATTGCCCAAGGTTGTTGTGAAGATCAATTGAAATAATTGCCAAGTGCTTAGCATAGTTTCTGGCACAAAATAGGTGCTAAATAAATGCTTGCTTCTCTCCATCTATGTTCAGAACATGACACTAGCCACATTTAAAATGAAATGACATGGTTCTTGCCCTGCAGGGAGATACACTGACAATGTCAGTCCTATGCATTAGGAAGATTATCCTTTTAGCTGCTTAACTAGAGAGGGAAGAAACTGAAAGCAGTGAGAGTATAGTTAGAAGGCTAATATGATAATCCAAGTGAGAGGTGATGAGGGCCTGAACTAAGGTCTGCTTATTGATGATCTTATTTTTGCAAGATATTTATACGGAGAACCCCTCCTATTATGGAGACAGAATAGAAAACTGTCTTGGCAACTGATTTGTTATTAGAAGTTAAGAAAATGGGGAAAGTAAAAAAATGACTTAATGAATTGAAAACAGATTGACTGGGAGAACATAAATAGGAAAGTCAGGAGTAAGCTAAGGTCTGGGATAAGAGAATTTAGTTTGACTATGTTTAGGTAAGATTTTAAGGGGGCATCCAGAGTTTTAGTATCAGTCTGACAACCTCCTACCTCTGTGACTTTGTTCAAACCATTTAAACTGAACCTGCTATTAACTCTGTAGACAATAATAACTTTTCTATTTTGCAAGATTAATGAGACAATATATATATAAATACACAGGTCACTTTGGGAGCAAGTTCATCCCCATAAAGAACCAACTCAAACAAAATTAGTCCCTTCTCTCCAAAATAGAGAATAAAAATACTCTCTCAGCATTGAAGGGCATTCATTCCTTGCCACCATGTATACAAATGCTGCCATACATGACTGAGGTCCTTTTTAATAATTAGAATTCTATTTAAGGACAAATAGCTTGCTCCCAAGGCTAGACAGGAAAAAGAGTTCAGGCTGGTCCTAGAATTTCTTACAGTAATGATTTCTAAGGAGCCATAGATCATTAATTCACTATGCCTGCAGTTCTCATAGCTAGTGGACTAGATCTCCCTATTCCTATCTTACCTGACCACCCATTTTTTTCTTTTTTTCTCAAACTTTGCACTTCTGAAGCTGATAGTTTTGTTGCCAGCTGCTTGCCTTAACCTGTGTCCTGTTAACTACAGAGGATTTCTACTGCTGTCTGTCAACTCTGCTTCTGACTCTGCCCCAGATTTCTAAGTAGGATAATAATAGTTTATTTTTCCTTAAAATATAAAATAATATTTGTACTTAAGAAGTAATTGGTCCCTGTTCTTTGGGTAGATAATTTTTATATATATATTTTATTTAAAGAATATTGAGATGTCTTTCTCAGTTGCATCATATTAAGCAAAGAGTGAGAGATGAATCAGCTTGATGGGAAGTAAAGAGGAGATAGCAAGTGTTTCTATTAAAGGTTAATGGGAAAGGAGGAAGGGAATTAAGCTGGAATTGAACAGAAATGCTAGTAGAGTACTGAGAGTGAAAAATTGAATGGGACTAACAAATGTTAAGAATAAAAGAGGAGAAAAAATCCAGAGGAAAGTAAAGAGACTACAGTAGGAGAGGAGGGAGAAATAGATAAACAGTTAGAAACAAAATAATTATGTGAAAATATTTAATTAAAGTGTAATACTATATCATAAATAGATGGCCAATTAAAATAATTTAGCCAATTAAAAGTATCTTTATGAATAGAAAATGAAAAAAATGGACATTTAAAAAAGTTTCAAGGCTATTATAGGTAAAATATTGTTAAAACAAATAACTCCTAGGTCTATATTCCAAAGAAAGAATAATAAATAAAGAACAGAAGGTAATGATAAAGAGTAATATGTACAAACATGTTTATAGCAGTTCTCTATATAATGGTAAAAAACTAGAAGCTAATAAAGTGTCAATCATTTGAAGAATGGCTGAACAAAAGTATATGAATGTAATAGTACATTATCTTTGTAAGAAATCCCTTTGGTGGTTTCATAGAAACTTGGTAAGACTTTTATGAAATTGTGTAAAGTAAAACAAGAAAGACCAAAAGAACGATTTATAGAATAACAGCTTTGTAAAGACAGGCAGCTTTTAAAGACAGAATTCTGATCAATGTAATAGACAAGAATTCTAATGAAATCCTAATTTCAGAGGATAAATGATGAGGCATATTCTTCATGTCCTGACAGAAAGGTGATGGACTCAGAAGGCAGAATTTTTCATTGATATAAATATATGCATAGATACATATGCATATGTGTGTATCTGCTTGTGTTTATGTATGTAATAATCTCTTTTGGATGTCGACAAAATGTGAAATTATTTTTTGGCTATTGCTGTGGCATAGAATAAGAGTGACATAACTTATGCATTGTTATTTTAAACTTATAAATATATTTTATATCATATATATTTTTCTCATCTATCTATCTATCCCAGAAAGCTATCCCTTATTAAAAAAATAGAAAGAAAAAAATAGTAAAACCAATCCCATATATCAAAAAAGTCTGATGTTATATGCAATGTTTCATACCCATTGCTCCCTACTTCTGCAAAGCAATGAAATGAGATATCTTCTTATGCATCTTTTTGAAGGTTAAGTTTGGTTGTTATTGTCAACAAAATACAGTTTGATTGTTTTCTGATTGTTGTTGTGTATATTGTTGTGGTCATTATTTATATTGTTTTCCTTGTTGAATTTACTTCACTTTGCTTCAGTTCATACATGTCTTTCCTTGCTTCTCTGTATTGATCATGTTTGTTGAATCTCATAACATAGTACTACTTAGTTATATTGGAGTTCTTAACCTCTTTTTTTCCTTTTGAACCTCTTTGGTAGTCTGGGAAATCCTATGAACCCCTTCTTGGAATGTTTGTTGACTATGAAGAAAATGAAAAAAATTCAGTTAGAGATTAGTGAAAATAAAGATTTTTTTCCTTGAAATTTATCCATGGATCCCACATGCCTGCTATTACATTCATGTTCTGCAATTTGTTTAACCATTTTCTAATTGACAGGAATCTTTGCAGTTCTTTGCTCCTAAAAATATTTTGGTGCACATAGAACTCTTATTTTTTCTCTGACATTGCTTATGCAAATAAAGGAGTGCCTGAAATTAAAATTCTTCCTCCTCATGTACAAAAATTTCTTGGAGTGCTTTATAAATTGAACCCACTACATTGTATATGTTTGCTTATTTTGGGTTTCTTCCCAGAATTAAGTTTACCCCAAAGTCTTCATGCTTATTGTAGGTATACTCCCTCTGTTTCTGTATTTTCCTGTATTCTCCCCTGATTATCATTCCAGAATGGGTAGGACTTTGAAAATCTACCTAGGGAGCAGACTGCATTTCATAATGAAAGCCAGGAGACTTTGATTAATGCCATTTATTCTTTAATGGCCCATTTTAAATCATGGTCACTGGGGAAAAGATTCTCTCCATTCAGTTAGGACTGTGGTTCATCTGATTCACTTAGCCTAGATGCTGGTAGGATTTGGAAGATCTTTCATTTCACAGGAGGGATGGGTAGCAAGGTAATGTCCATTGCATGCATTACGGATTTGTTACAGAAGAGAGGAAATTACCCAGTCAGGATAGATAAGTCTCTGTAGCTTTGTATCCGCATTGTAATAGCCACAGAGTTTGTCTTAGTCTGAATAGAGCTCTAAGTTATTAATTGTTTTAATGATTTCATTGATTTCTGTTAATCTAGGTAATGCGCCTTGCTAAACTTGGTAGTTTATTTTGCTTTTCAATTAACCTTTTACTTTTGCTATATCATTTTTTATTAAAAACAAATGTTTTATCTGCATTTTAATGATATGAATATCTTCTCTTAACATGAATTATACTCAGCAATCTGTACAGCAATTTCCCTGAATATTTCAGGATAATGACATAAAAAGTAATGACTGGATATTTTCATTGCTGGTCATTACCAAAGTGAAAAATGTTTTCAAGAAACTACAGGAAAGACAGAACATTTACTTTATTAGTGATAGTAGGTTTTAAAGGTTTAAATTGTGAGAGAACAATTGAGTTTAGGAAAACTATCATTCTTCATTAATTTTATGTTGATTTTCAAAATCACATCAATTAATATGATGAAATATTTTGCTGTCAACTCTGAAATATCGAAAGAGTGTAACAGCATTTTTTTAAAGAAGAAAGGTGCATCCATTTGGTCTGTAATTTACATGTTTACAACTTATTTCAGTAGTTTATATGGAGATAATTATGTGATAGTCAAGCAAACTCTGACTAATTAAACCTTTAATTTACTTTGATAGATATAAAGATATCTATATGTTCTGTAAAGGCTTTCTTGAAATAGCTGGAATAGGATGAGGAAGCATGTTTACTTCTGATCATTCCTAAGGATTCACTTTTTCATGCACTATTTATACAAATTAAAAATTGTTAATAGAGAAATGTTGTAATTGATTAGCCTATGTATGTTTACAGCTCACTTTAATTGCTTAAAAACACCATTTGTCAGCTTCATGTTCTATTGACAAGCCTATCGATTTATCCGATTTTGGCTTTGTCTTGTCTCTCGTACATAAAACTCACATATGCAGTTCAAATGGGAAATGACTGTATTGATTTCCTTAACTTGAGCCCAAATGCTAAAGATTTTTGGATAAGCTTTCTCATTACTTAAGCCAAAATCAATAAGAAAGAGCATCATTTAATGAAAGAGCAGTTTGAGCAACGTACTTCAGAAATGGGGTCCTGTTCATCCTTTGCTTTACGAATCGATCTTCCAGGTTTCTTAAGTGAGGTCCAATTGGTTGACATTGTGGTTTGTCTTTGTGTGTAAACTTGCAGCTTCAGAAAAGAGAAGATGAGTTACAGAGACAGCAGAAAGAAACTCTTTCTCTTCGAGAAAAAGGAAGATGAGCTGCTTGCTGAGGTACAAAACTTGATTCTGAAATGCCACATGACTTAAAATAGTATATAAAATAATTTTAATATATCTCATCTTCATATTTTCTGTCACTGGGGTATATGTCAGGGGTGGTTATGTGAGTATATTTAAATTCTTACACTGATTTTATTGTTTGTCATATATTTGTTTCATTTAAATACTTGTGGAAGGATCTCAACTAATGGAGATATAAAATATATTCAAGAATACATTGTTGCATCAGGCCATTTTAAAATCAACTTATATGACAGTTTCATTTTTTAAAATGTAAATTATCTAATTTGCAAGATTTTGAAAGAAAATGAAACATTAAATCAGTGCTTTAGGGAAATAGTATGCTAAATTTGAACAGTGTCAGAATAAACTTGGATATATAACACAAGTTATATGGGCAGGCCAAACGTCAGGTACTATACTAAGATATCATTAACTTCTTTGAACTACATAAATTAAGCTGATTATGTCTTCACTTAATTAACTGAGAATGACCTATTGATGTATAGGCAGAATAAGATAGAGACCTGGGTGCTGCACTGTACTAAATTTATTGGTTTTCAATTAGTTCTACCATTGTCTCTGACTATTGAGAAAAAAATGAGCTTACTTCTATGTTCTTCTGTTCATGCACTTTATGTTTAGCATCTTTTAAAAAATTCATACCCAAAGCAGTTTAATTTGAAAAAAGATTTCATTTTATTAAAACCATTGTTATTATTTTCTGTTCCATAGTTTAAGATACATAGCTGTTTTCTTTTTATTAGAACTACTTTGGTAGTTATCAAAATTACTTTGTTTTATTTAAATAGAGTAAATTTATAGACTTATTTATTTATTAGAATGAGCACATCCAGTGCAAAAGAGTGTGTCTGAGAATTATTGTTTAAAATGTGTTTCAATTAGGAATATCTTATTTTTCAAACATAAGTCCTAACCTATTGGTTCCAATTTCTCTTTCATATATTTTAACTTAGTTTATTATAAAAATATTGATTTAATGAAGTATTGGATTCCAAGTGTATTTTATATTTAATGACAATATTCTTCTTTAATAAGGTTAACTAATACATTAGTATTTGAACCTAAGAGGAGAACAACTGGTACTTTGGAAGAGAATCCAAAATTATATCAATGCGGTTCTTTTTCTTTTTCTTTTTCCAGCTCTTAGCAAAATTATTAAACTTTGTACAAATATATCATCTGTGATTTAAAATGTACTAGTAGATTAATCTAACATCTTCTGTTCAGAGTAGTAGAAAGGAAAGACATATTGTAAAGAATACTATTTGTAAGTGTCTCAAGATTAAAATTTCCCTCTGTGATCAATCCAGAAAAAATAGAATTAATTCTTTCATTTGAGAGAAACACATAGTTTTCCATTGAATAAAAAAACAAAACAAAATATTGATGTAAAAATAAGCACATAATTCAAAATGAATGAATGAAAAAAACATTTATTAATTACTTATACCATGTCACAATATCAAAGCACTCAGGACACAAAAAGGAGAGAGTTTTTTACCTCAAGGAACTAATATTCTATTAAAGGATACATATATAGGTGAATAGTGGTATAAAAAAGGAACTTGGCCTGAGGAGTTTAAAGGTGGTATAGGACAGTCAATTGACATGTGTTTTCCATAAATGATGGTAATATTAATTTGGTAACTGTGCTTAGAGCAAGAAGAGTTAGAAATCAAGATTGAGTAGAGGGTAGGAAGATGACAATATGTCCCAAGTGGCTACTGTTTAGACATAAAAGTAAAGCAAGCTTCAAGGAATAGAGAAGTCTATGGAGTTCCTATCTCTGGCCTCCTGGTCCAATATTCTGTTTGACTGTAGCAGATGTTCTCTATTATCCTGTGGCCACAAGCACTATATTTTCTAGAATAGTATGAATCAACATTCATACCTTGAGTAATAAATTGGTCGGCATGCACTTAATCAGTACTGCTACATAGAAAGTCCTAAAATTCCCTGTGTTCCAAGCTCTGTAAAAGAAATAAAGAAGGAAACACCATTTCTTTCCTTAAATATTTAATAATATTTTAAGAGATATGATACATATACAGTATAAAATAAATTAACAATATCTACATATTGATTACCTGATTAATTATAGCTATGTGACTTTGAGTATATCTGTTAAACTCTATGAATTTAGTTGCCTTTTGTAAAGTGAAAATAAGTAGAAGATAAGCAAAAGGCTGTGAACTAGACGGAATGTTATCTTAACATTTTGTCCATCTCTAGCTCAATAATCCTATAATTCTATCAAATGAAAGATATAAACTAGTCTATTCACTCCAGGATTCATGAATTCTTTCCTTTTTGTTTTTATTTTTGGCATAATGGAGTAGTATATTTGGCTATATTTAGCTTTTTTTTCCTTTTATTTTTGATATAGCATGAATAAAAGTAATAAACAATACATAATAAAATATCTTTCACTCATGGCATCCATTATAAACTCTCTCAGATTCAAATAGTTCCGAGACAGTCCCTAAGTTGTTCTGAACTTACGCATTTTAAGAAATGTACAATTCAGCTTAATTAGCCTCAAAGGTCACTTCTACTGCTAGCCTACAGACGAGCATAGGCAGAAAACATGGCTCCCAATTGATGTTTGACTCATCCATCCAATAAGGGCAGTCTTTAAATGAAGATTTAGGAATTTGAGACCTGTAAACTTCTCACACATGTTGCGTAGATCCAGAATCATGTGCCTATTGGAACTCCTAGGAGGCAAAAGTTGCTAAGACTTAATTGTTTCTCACTGGAACTAAGTCATTGCAAATCATGGGGAGGGAATTTGCATACTTTTAGGCAATTCTACTGTCATCCTACTTTGTTATTTCTCTCATTTTTATAATCTTGATCTTGTTATTTCTCTTCACTGTTGTATCTCATCTATTCTTGCTGCACTTGTTTCTTATCAATTTGACAACTATATGGTCATGTTTACCCAAAGCACAAAGCTGTGGTCTTTACCCTTATCACCCTAATCCCATATTGTATATATAGTACATTCTTGATAAGTTTTAATTGAAAAAATATTCATATATATTGAAAAAGGGGACAATCTGAATTAGAATGTCAGGGAGACTTGGTCTGAGAGTCATTCACAGCAGTGAAAGCAAAGAATTAAAAATGAGGTGACACAAGGTAACCAGGAGATAGTGAACTGGTTAGGAACAGAAATTAATGTATAATCAATTTAACAATTACTATTAATATTTAAAATCTTGTAATTTTGTATGGGTGAATGGTAGGCTGAAAGAAAAAGTACTTTTCAAGTTGTGGGGATGATTAAACACCAGAATAATAAGTTTAGAAGTTATTTATAGGCAGTGGAAGTAATTAAAGACTTTTGCGAAGGGAAAAGTCAGTAAAAGCAGGACAAGATGATGGTTAAAGAATACTTTTGCCACAGTTAGAGAAATCTTAATATAATGTCATCTTAAAGTTGAATTTTTATAATTAAAGTTTATCATTATTTGCAGACTCCAGAGGCACAAAGATATTACAAATTGAGATATATTAGTTTTTATATATCATTTTTATGTGGGTGGCATTTCTTTTGGAAGCTACTTTTTAAGGAGATTTTTCAATCAACAAACATTTCTTGAATATGAAAAAAATAGGTAGATATCCTTAGCATTCATATGGTAATCCAGATGCACATACATTATATCTAGAAAAATAGGTCTTTATAAAAGAAAAAAAAACTACAGGTACTTTTAAGGCTAAAAAGAGACAGTAAGGTAGCATAATGGATATCAAGAAAACTTGAGTTTGAATCCTACTTAAACACTTACTAGGGCAAATCACATAGTCTTGGTCTCTGTTTCCTCAACTGTAAAATAAGGATTAATGATAGCACCTAATTCCAAGAGGTGTTGTGAGGATCAAATGAGATAATATTAACAAAAATACTTTGCAGACTTTAAGGTGCTCTATAAATGCATTTTTATTATTAATAGTAATAGTTATAATAATTATAGTGGCAACAAGATTTGATGTGTTAAAGATAGAGCAAAGAGCAACATGCTGAGAATACTCTGAAAACAATAGTGTCATATATAGGGCAAATAAAGTATGCATTTTATGAACAATAGATAATATTGCAGTTTTGGGTCAGAATTATGCATTAATCTGGGTAATAATGTAGCTTTCTGACTCTGAAGGAATAAGGTCCCTCTTTGTGCTGGATGGTTTAAATTGTGAACTCATTATCTGGTATTTGAGTTCCAAAGATCATAACAACCATAGATGAAAGAAATTTAGAACTAGATGGTCCTTTAAAGATCATCTGGAACCAGAACTTCTTAATGTTTTTGTGTACTGAAGGTCTTTGACTTGGTGAAGTCTATGACAACTTTCTCATATTTTAAATGCATAAAATAGAATCACAAAGGCAACTGTATATTGAAATAAAGACCCCTTCAAATGTATCAACAAGCTTCTTTTATAATTAGAATAAAATAAGCTAGAGCTTATTTTTAAAACAGTGACAGATGCTTTTTGCTTAAGGGTTTATGGACTTCCTGTTATGAACCCCTAATTTATACCAATTCTCATTTTCCAGATGAAGAAATTGAAGTATCACTGAAGGGTAACTTAGTGAACCATACCTATCTCATTCTAAAGATATAGAAACTGGGGCAGCTAGGCAATTCAGTGGATAGAGCACCAGCTCTGGAATTAGGATATGAGTTCTGGCCTCAGTTACTTAATACTTACTGGCTGTGTGACACCGGGATAGTCATTTAACCCCAATTGTCTAGCCAAAAAAAAAAAAGAAAGAAAGTCAAGAGTCAGAAGAGTCAAATGACTTCTTTAAAGACCCTTCTGATCATAAATAACAGTGTTAAATTTTGGTTTTATGTTGTCTGAATCCAATTCTAGTTCTTTTTCCTTGTTGCCTAATCAGCAAAGAATCTCGGTGAAAAATACTTCTCAACACCTTTATCTCAAATGAGGTGATTTTTTTAGCAGCTTCTAAAATATGGATATCCTGAGGCTCTACTTATAATTTTATATGAGTTGAGTTGAACATTGTGATGGACAATCTAGCCATGCATGTCCTTTAATAATATTTTTCTTTTCTTTTTTATTATTAAAGCTTTTTATTTGTATAACATAGATATGGGTAGTTCCCCAACATTGATCTTTACAAAGCTTTCCATTACAAATTTTACCCCCAGTCCCCTCCCCTCCCCTAGATGGCAGGAAGTCCACTACATGTTAATAATGTTGAAATGCTTGAGAAGTTATGCAAGAAAAATCCTATCTACAAGAAAAAAAAGAATCAGAGAAAGGCAACACAATGCAAGCAAATGTTAATAGAGATTATGAAAATGTTACGTTGCGGTCCATATTTCATTTCCCTCTCTCTGGGTGTATATGGTTTTCTTCAGTGAACAATTGGAACCGGTTTGAGACAATTCTTTGTTGCAGAGAGCCATGGCCATCAGAATTGATCATCATGTAATACTGTTGTTGCTGTGTATGATGATCTCCTGGTTCTGCTCGTTTCACTCAGCATCAGTTCATGCAAGTCTCTCCAGGCCTGTCTGAAATCGTCCTGCTGGTCGTTTCTTACAGAGCAATAATATTCCATAACATTCATGTACCATAATTTATTCAGCCACTCTCCAATTGATGGGCATCCCTTCAGTTTCCAGTTTCTAGCCCCTACAAAAAGGGCTGCCACAAACATTCTTGCACAGGTGGGTCCCTTTCCCTCCTCTAAAATCTCTTTGGGATATAGGCCCAGTAGAAACACTGCTGGGTCAAAGGGTATGCACAGTTTGACAACTTTTTGAGCATAGCTCCAAATTGCTCTCCAGAACGGTTGGATCTGTTCACAGTTCCACCAACAATGTATTAGTGTCCCAGTTTTCCCACATCCCCTCCAACATTCATTGTTATCTTTTCCTGTGATTTTAGCCAATCTGACAGGTGTGTAGTGGTACCTCAGGGTTGTCTTAATTTGCATTTCTCTGATCACTAGTGATTTGGAGCAACTTTTCATATGACTAGAGATGGTTTTAATTACATCATCTGAAAATTGTCTGTTCATATCCCTTGACCACTTATCTATTGAAGAGTGGCTTGAATTCTTATATATATGAGACAATTCTCTATATATTTTAGAAATAAGGCCTTTATCAGAACCATTAAAAGTAAAGATGATTTCCCAATTTGATGCTTCCCTCCTAATCTTGTCTGCATTTGTTTTGCTTGTACAGAAACTTTTTAACTTAATATAATCAAAATTATCCATCTGGTGTTCAATTAGGAGTTCCAGGTCTTCTTTGGACATAAATTTATTCCATCTCCACAGGTCTGAGAGATAAACTATATTACGTTCCTCTAACTTGCTTATAAAGTCCCTCTTTATATCTAGATCATGAACCCATTTAGATCTTATCTTGGTATGTGGTGTTAGGTATGGGTCAAGCCCTAATTTCTTCCACACTAGTTTCCAATTTTCCCAGCAGTTTTGCCCCAAAAGCTGTGGTCTTTGGGTTTATCGAATACTAGATTGTTAAGGTTAATGCCTAGGTTGTCCTGATAACCTATCCTGTGCCACTGATCGACTGCTCTATTTCTTAGCCAGTACCAAACGGTTTTGATGACCGCTGCTTTATAATACAGTTTTAGATCTGGTAAAGCAAGGCCACCTTCATCTGCTTTTTTTTTCATTAATCCCCTTGCAATGCTTGACCTTTTGTTCTTCCAAATGAACTTTGCTACTATTTTTTCTAGATCTGTAAAATAATTTCTTGGGAGTTTGATTGGTATGGCACTAAATAAGTAGATTAGTTTGGGTAGTATTGTCATTTTTATTATGTTTGCTCTGCCTACCCATGAGCACTTAATATTTTTCCAATTGATTAGGTCTGATTTTATTTGTGTGGAAAGTGTTTTGTAATTTAGTTCGTATAGTTTCTGACTTTTCCTTGGCAGATAGATTCCCAAATATTTTATCCTATCATCTGCTATTTGGAATGGAATTTCTTTTTGTATCTCCTGCTGCTGAACTTTGTTGGTAATATATAAAAATGCTGATGATTTATGTGGATTAATTTTGAATCCTGCCACTTTGCTAAAGTTGTGAATTGTTTCTAGTAGTTTTTTAGTTGAGTCTCTAGGGTTCTCTAAGTATACCATCATGTCATCTGCAAAGAGTGATAATTTGGTTTCTTCATTACCTACTCTGATTCCTTTTATCTCTTTTTCTTCTCTTATTGCTAAAGCTAACATTTCTAATACAATATTAAATAGTAATGGTGACAGTGGGCACCCTTGTTTCACTCCTGATCTTATTGGGAATGGTTTTAGTTTGTCTCCATCACATATGATGCTTGCTGATGGTTTAAATAGACGCTACTGATCATTTTAAGGAAAAGCCCATTTATTCCTATACTCTCTAGTGTTTTTAATAGGAAAGGGTGTTGGATTTTGTCAAAGGCTTTTTCTGCATCTATTGAGATAATCATATGGTTTTTGTTAGTTTGGTTATTAATATAATTAATTATGCTGATAGTTTTCCTAATATTGAACCAGCTCTGCATCCCTGATATAAATCCTACTTGGTCATAGTGTACTATACTGGGGATGAATTTCTGTAATCTCATTGCTAATATCTTATTTAAAATTTTTGCATCAATATTCATTAGGGAAATTGGTCTATAGTTTTCTTTCTCTGTTTTTACCCTACCTGGTTTAGCTATCAGCACCATATCGGTCTCATAGAAGGATTCTGGCAGTATACCTTCTGTCCCTATTTTCTCAAATAGTTTGTGTAGTATTGGAATCAATTGTTCTTTGAATGTTTGGTAGAATTCACATGTAAATCCATCTGGCCCTGGAGATTTTTTCTTAGGGAGTTGGTTAATGGCTTGTTCTATTTCTTTTTCTAATATGGGACTATTTAAATAATTTATATCCTCTTCTCTTAACCTGGGCAATCTATATTTTTGTAGATATTTCTCCATTTCATTTAGATTATCAAACTTACTGGCATAAAGTTGGGCAAAGTAACTCCTAATTATTGCTTTAATTTCCTCTTCATTGGAGGAAAGTTCTCCCTTATCATTCTTGAGACTAACAATTTGATTTTCCTCTTTGCTTTTTCTTATCAAATTAACTAAAGGCTTATCTATTTTGTTGGTTTTTTCATAGAACCAACTCTTAGTTTTATTTATTAACTCAATAGTTTTCTTATTTTCGATTTTATTAATTTCTCCTTTTACTTTTAGAATTTCCAATTTAGCATTTAATTGAGGGTTTTTAATTTGTTCTTTTTCTAGTTTTTTTAAATAATAAGCCCAATTCATTGATCTTTTCTTTCTCTATTTTATGCAAGTAAGCATCTAGAGATATAAAATTGCCCCTTATAACAGCTTTGGCCGTATCCCACAAATTTTGGTATGTTGTCTTCTTATTGTCATTCTCCTGGATGAAATTATTGATTTTGTCTAGGATTTGCTCTTTCACCCATTCATTCTTCAGGATTAGATTATTTAATTTCCAATTAACTTTTGGTTTATTTTCTCCTGGCCTTATATTGCATGTGATTTTTATTGCATCATGATCTGAAAAGGATGCATTTACTATTTCTGCCTTTCTGTATTTGATTTTAAGGTTTTTATGCCCTAATACATGGTCAATTTTTGTATAGGTTCCATGGATTGCTGAGAAAAAAGTAAACTCTCTACTGTCTCCATTCAACTTTCTCCATAGATCTATCATACCTAACTTTTCTAACAATTGGTTTATCTCCCTAGTTTCTTTCTTGTTTATTTTGTAGTTTGATTTATCTAATTCTGAGAGAGCAAGGTTGAGATCCCCCACTAGTATCGTTTGGCTGTCTATTTCTTCTTGCATCTCTCTTAATTTCTCCCCTAGGAATTTGTGTGCTATTGTACTTGGTGCATATATATTTAGTATAGATATTGCTACATTATCTATGGTACCCTTTAATAAAATATAGTTTCCTTCCTTATCTCTTTTGATTAGATCTATCTTGGCTTTTACTTGATCTGAGATAAGGATTGCTACCCCTGCTTTTTTTTTTTTTTGTTCACCTGAAGCATAATATTTTCTGCTCCAGCCGTTTACCTTCATCCTATATGTGTCACTATGTTTTAAATGTGTTTCTTGTAGACAACATATTGTGGGATTCTTGTTTTTAATCCAGTCTGATATCCGCTTCCGCTTTATGGGAGAGTTCATCCCATTCACATTCACAGTTAGAATAACTAATTCTTTATTTCCTGCCATCTTATTTACCCAAGTTATGTTTTCCCCTTTCCTTTCCCCTTTCTCCCTTCCCCCCTCCTCAGTACTTTGCTTTTGATGACCCCTCCCCCAAACAATACTCCCCTTTCCTTTCCCCTTTCTCCCTTCCCCCTCCTCAGTACTTTGCTTTTGATGACCCCCTCCCCCAAACAATACTCCACCCTTTAGATCCCCTCCCCCTGTTTTTACTCCTTTCCCCTGATTCTTCTATTTTCCCTTCTATTAGTTTGTCCCTTACTTTTCCTCCTTTCCCTCCCACTTCCCTCTAGCAACAGACAAGTTTCTATGTGAAATCACATGTCTGATATCCACTTTTAGAGCCCCACCTGATGAGAGTAAGATTTACACAATGCTCATCTCCCTCCCCTCTTTCTCTCAATT
>JAJPUD010002643.1:0-73892 GCA_023553655.1 Myrmecobius fasciatus
CTTCATCTAGAAGGTGGTGTTTTATTTGAGTATTGAAGGAAATAGATTTTTTTTGAGGTGGATATGAGTACTTAGAGAATTTCAGGTACAGGAGAGGGCCAATGCAAAGTCACAGAGAAAAGCAATGGAGTATGGCACATGAAAGGAATAGAGAGAATTTCATTTTGACAATGTTATGGTATGGGGAGGAATATAACTACATCTAAGGTTGGGGCTACACATTTAACAAGAAGGGGATGCTTTGTGAAAGATGTGAAAGTAAAAATGGCAAGATTTATCAAGTGATTAGATACATAGGGTGAGGAGTCAAGACTATCCACTATAATGTATTATGTGTCTTAAAATCTGGTGAGGAAAATAAAATATGTATACAAATAACTATATATATTATATATAAAACGTATACATATGTTAAGTGCTCATAAATCCTTCAAGTAAAATCACACAACTTCAGTGTTTAAAGGGATTAGGAAAAAAATCCATTCTTAGTTTTCTAGGTGAATATACTGAAGTCTACCGATGTATTAAATGACAGCTCTGATTCTGACTTCCAATTCATTGCCAATTTCTTTTTAAGACCCATATCTCATTATCTGAGATATCCAACCAACTTAACCCACTGAACTAAATCTCAGAGATTCACCAGTTTGAGCTTCTAGGATGTGTACTTATATGCTAAGTAATCAATAATTCTTTCTTTTACACAATAAAGGATATAGTGACCCTGCATTACATATTTTCCATAGTTTTGTGTTAAGCAGTGAAAGCGTACCTTTAATTAGCCTTTGCAAAAGAAAGAAAATAAAACCATCATTTTTTTTGGAAAATACAATCACCATTTGCTCCAAAGTGTGAGAAGGGTTTAGGTTGGTGAGGGAAAGCTTAAGGGAAGAGAATCTGAGATTCATAATAGAGTTCCCCCAAGGAGACTTGCTTTTATAGAAATGTAAAATTTTTTTTCTACCAGGTAATAGAGTGAATATAAATATCTTCACATTAGCATTGAATTTCTTTTCAAAAATAGCTGGAGTTGAGTCTGGTAGTGCTTCTGAAGATATTCTTTCTTCATTTGTAGAGAAATGCTTAGATCCTTGAGATTTCCTCTATTAGGTCAAGGTCAGGTGACACAGAAGGAAAGATGTCAAACATAATTGCAGTGGCAATTTAAGATTGTGAATGCCAATCCCATTATGACCCTGCTGTTCAAATAGGGTATAACTTTATCTAGGAAAGGAACAGGAGTTGGGAGGCTGAAGGGTACATAGTAATTGAAGCATGGATGGCAGGAGTTAATTAAGGATGGCGAGATAGTAGATCAAGTAATAACGAATTATTTAATAGAATGTGAAGAATTAAATTAATTGACATTCAAGACTCTTTGTAAACCATAAGACACTATTTTATCAGTGTGCTATAATGATTTTAATTATTGCTAGTATTATAGGCTATTTTGAAAAATAGGTTTTCTACTAGAGGGGCAGACTAGGAAAGGACTGAAGATGATACAATTAGCTCTTGAAGCTTAGTTTATTGAATATTAATGTATCCCGTGAATTGACATCAGGAGCTCAAGATTTTTATTCTAGGCTGTACTTCTTACTTGATATGAAGATGCAGGTGGAAACCCCTATCTCTGACATGAAACAAGTAATCCCCACAAATGTTGGGATTCTTTGCCACCTACTATTATAGGAACCCTGATCATCCCAGAGAAGTCATTGCTCCCTCTTTGGAATTCAATTTCTCTTTCTCTCTATTACCATATGTTGTAGGCTATCATGGTATTTTTTCTAGAAAAATAATTTATTTAGAGAGACAGAAATAACAGAAATAAGTTATAAGTGATCAAAAGGCAAATATAAAAAATATCTTTTCAGCAATTAGACTACTGGCTCACAAGATTACTGAGATATTCTTATTAGTTAATTTCCAGGCAGACTGAGCCTACCATAAGACAGTGGTATGTAATGAAAACACAGCTGGATGAATGAATGAATTAATCAATGAAAAAAATATTAAGCTCTTTCTATGTGGAAATCACTATCTTCAGCACTTGGGATACAAATAAAATTGTAAGATAATCCTTGCTCTCAAGGATATAGCACATTCTTACCTCAATTAAGACTTGTGTTCTAGTCCCAGCTTTGCCATTTAATTGTTCAAATACTCCTTCCTGATTCTCAGTTTGTTGTCTACTAAATAAAAGGGTAAATTAGATCATTTATTTTGGTTATTTCTGGCTCAAAATCCAATGATCGTGGAATCATATTTTAAATTTGGAAAGCACACCAGTAGGTTTTGCAGTTCAACTGATGGTGGAAAATAATCTCTCTGGTATATACAAGTCTTTGCTTGGAGATGAGTATGATGAACATATTATCTCTTTTTAAATAGCATTTTATTTTTCCAAATACTTGCAAAGGTAGTTTCAATATTCACTTTTGCAAAACCTTGTGTTTCAAATTTTTCTCCCTGCCTCCCTCCTCATTCTCCTCTCTAAGACAGCAAGCAATCGCATATGTTTAATTGAACATATTACCTCACAAAGTAGGCCATTTTACTTTTGGAAAACTCTGATTTTCAAGAAGTTTTTCATTATTAATATTAAATTTATCAGTCATGCTTCCTGATATTGGGGAAGCTGAGATTATTTCTAAAACTTACAACCTTTCAGATTTTTAATAGTGTTTTTACAATCAGATCCACCAGATCCTAGTTGATACCTGAGGATGTAATACATCTGGGCATGATGACTTGAATTCACCAAGAGCAGCTAAATACTCTTATTATCTCCTTATTTATTTTGGCCATCAACTTCTGTTAGTATTTTTATAGTTCTTTATAGGTAAAAACTCATCTTTGATAACAGAAAAAAAAGAAGCAAAGAAACAACTCATTCTGTCTTCTCTCTGTAGTCATTTAATAATACCCCATCCATCCTCCCTGGAGATTCTATCCTTTCTTTGATGTTTTTCTTTTCTCCATTAGAACAAAAAATGTGATGCTTCTCTTCCCCCAATAAGAGCTTCAAAAACTTGTCTAAAACTTTCCTTGTCAGCTTGAACTCATTTTGAATTTTGACACTGCTGACACCATTTTTACAAGATTGTCTCACATTTTCATTTCAGAGAGGCCTGGGGAGACTTACATGAACTGATGCTGAGTGAAATGAGCAGAACCAGGAGATCATTATACACGGCAACAACAGTACTATGTGACGATTAATTCTGATGGACATGGCTCTCTTCAACAATGAAATGTTTCAAACCACCTCCAATTGTTCACTGAAGAAAGCCATATACACCCAGAGAGAGGGATGCGAAATGTGGACAACAACATAACATTCTCATGCTCCTTGATTGATGTTTGCTTACATTGTGTTTCCTTTATCTGATATATCGTTTGTGTAGATAAGATTTTTCTTGCACAACAATGATAAGTTTGGAAATATGTATACATATATTTGATTTGCCAATATTTTAACATAATTAACATGTAGTGGATATCCTGCCATCTAGGGGAGGGGTGGGGAGTTGGGGGGAAAAATTTGTAACGGAAAGCTATGTAAGGGTTATTGTTGAAGAATTACCCACACATATGTTATGCAAATAAAATAAAATTAAAAAAAAGATTATCTCACATTTTCACATGCATTTTAGATTAGCTGAATAGATAGGTATTAGATAGAAAACCAGCTTCCAAATAAGGAAGATGTATGCAAATCCTGACTCTGACCCTATTGACTTTGTCACCCTTGGCAAGTCATTTATCCTCTCAATATCCTAGGCAACTCAAAAATTAAGTGAGAGAGGAGATGCTGAGAAAGTATTGATATAAATTTGTAAAGGCAGCTTCCTTACCAGGAGTTCCCTATATGTCAGAGAAATCACAATCCAACCTCCATTACAAATAGAGATGTGATTAATTTTCATGCACAAACACATATCTTGCTTATATCTTTTGTATATGTCTTTTTAATTATTTATTTTATTTCCCCTCAATTATATGTATTTATGTCTTTAAAATCATGTCTTTACTTTGTGACTAATATAGAATAACACTGATAATTTCATTTTTTTCTCTTTATTAGATTTATTTTCTATTGTCTATACAATTTTATTCTTAGAAATTTCTTGCCCTTTCTGGATTTAGTCTTACTATAAAATATTAGTTCAAAGATCCTACTTTCCCTCTCTTTTAGCCCTTTGAAATTTTCTCCCTTACAATCTAGGGTACATAACAGCATAATAGACAGTGTCCAATTTTCTTTTCCTTTATCATACACTCTGACATAACATCCTAGTGGATACCTACCCACGAGCAGTGAATTTCTTCTTAGTATGTAGCAATAACTAATAAGAACTTTGTTCAATCAGGTCCACTGGAGTAGGCTTTTTCCTCTTGGATTGTGGCCTCAGATTGATCTCACTCCAATTAAAAAGTATGTGCTTTGTGCTCTAATCCCTTCTTATTTATCCAAGGTAGTTGGCTTACTATGTTCTAACCTTGTGATAATAGTCATCATTAACAAAGTGCTTTAAGAGTTGCAAAGCACTCTAAAAATATTGTCTCATTTTATGCTTACAATAAATCTTGGAGGTAGGATCTATTTTTCTCCATTTTATAGATAGGAAAATTGACAGAGAACACTTCAAGTGCTTCCCCTGGGGTCACACATCACATTAAAGTCAGAGGCTGGATTTGAACTCAGTTTTTTCTATTCCTACTCTATACCACTTAGTTGCTTATGATACATTATAGATATATACACTCAAAAAGCACAGAGACAAAATGACCCTTTTTAAATCTATGAGGAAGATAAGAGGGATAAGATAATCAACAAAATTATTTCGTAGTGTTAATATCCTAACATATGAGAGGAACAAAAGGATCAATGTGGAGGAAAAAGGCACTGGGGGGAAAGTGAGGAACAATTAGCAAGAAGCTTATCCAGGACCAAAATTGACATGGTGTGATACAGAAAAAATGGGTTGAACCTTGGGAACTTCAAAGACTTACATGTAGCAATATAGTAGCAAAAAAGTAGCAAAAAGCCTGGCAAGATTAGGGAGCAAGAACCAGTGGCTAGATACAGGCTTTCAAATGGAAATTAAATAGGTATGGAAGGCTGTCTCTAAGCCAAACTATATTCAGTGAAGAATATTAAGAGCAGCAGGGTAGGATAAGTAGCTGCAAAACACCTTGACACTGAAGAAGAGAACAATATTCTTTCTAACTCTGCAAGTCTTCCAATAGCACCTAAAAGAAAACCTTTCCATATCGTCTAAGACATAGAATTCCACTTATGCAGGGGATTTTTAGCCATTTAGTCCAATCTGTGCCCAAGATCATACCCCTTGGGATTCCAATTTAGTCTTCTTCAATAATACATTTCTACTTTATTAGTTTATTAGTTGCCTCCAGGAAAGCTTGAGTACTATTCACTTGCAGTTGGACATTTGTATCACCTACTTTGAATAGATGAAAAACCACTATACCTTTTTCTAGAAATTAGAGAAAGGGAATTCCCTGAAATGTTAATTGTTTATTTTTATATTTGTATAATAAAACAAAATTAAGTTTTCTTGAGTATAAGTTTGAATTGGACAATAGTAACTGTTCCATGAAGCATGGGACCATTTCTTAATGTTAGATATGGAATATTGAATTCTGTTAAATTTGAAAAAAATAGAGTGGAAGTCAGAGATTAGACCTGATAAACTCCACCTATGAAATTAAATTAGTCTGTCTTTTGGAATCAGATATAACTCTAGATGGAAAATATATAATAAAAAAACAAAACCTGCTATTGCACTTAGTCTCAAAGTCTAGCCTTAAATTAAGGACCAGCAAAGAAATGATACAAAATTTTCACTGATGGTAAAAAGAGATATTCATAACAGACTTTTGCATAGAAAATACAATAAAAATAATTTGGAATGAAAAATACCAGGTGCATTTTTAAAACCATATAAAAATCTTCATTATATTCCAAAGCAGATGGTTAGAGGCCAAGATGCAGTGAGCTGGTTCAATGGCATGGAATAATACTTAAGATTTCATACTTTATTTAATATTCATTAATAAATCAACTTTTCAAAAAATTTTTGGTTTGGAAAATGGAGTAGATCAGTAGCTTAATGTGACCATAAGAACCCAAGAGAGGGCATGAAGGCAATAACTAAATCAAAACTTCTCACTAAATTAATAATGATAATAGAAATTTCATGTCTGATGCTTACAATAATATTGTGAATTAGGTGTTATTATTATTCTCATTTTATAGATGAGCAAACTGAAGTAATGTTAAAAATTACTTAACTTGGGATCATGTTGCCAAAGTGTGTCTGTGGAAAGATTTGAACTCAAATTTGGCTTTGTATTTGACTACAAATCCAACATTCTCTCTAATCCACTGCTTCAGATAAAAATCACAGCTGTTTAACTTTCATTGAGATTTGGTGACTTGAGCAATACAGTTGCAAAACCTTTGTTATGGTAAAGTTTTTTTTTATTGCCAGTTGGCTAGCCTCTCAATGACACTCACATATTTTTTGATGTACCCCAGCTTTGGGAGAGAAAGATAATTTAGTTGATGATTCAGTTATCATCAGGAGTGGTGCCAGAGCAGAATTAGGTCAAAAGATCATAGGGACCTAAGATATGGTCTTCTCAATTAGTCCAGACATTTGTGCATGGAGGGCAGAGACC
The DNA here is from genome assembly GCA_023553655.1 of Myrmecobius fasciatus. Classification (NCBI taxonomy): domain Eukaryota; kingdom Metazoa; phylum Chordata; class Mammalia; order Dasyuromorphia; family Myrmecobiidae; genus Myrmecobius; species Myrmecobius fasciatus. The sequence continues at coordinate 6,712 of JAJPUD010002643.1, forward strand.
TAAGTGTAGATACAGGAAAACAGGACCATGGTTATTAATGCCTACCCAACATTTCCAGTTTTGCAAATTGAAGCTCCAAGGTAATTTGCATGACTTTGTTCAGGTCAGAATGTATTCTAATATACATGCCATGAGCTTTTCTATCTCAGGTCTTCTGAGAAACAATTCCAAATCTAGTATTTTTTTCCCTAATGTATTACTCTGCCTCCTTGACTCAAAATTATCTCTTATTGATTGACTATAATGTGGCATTGTTAATAAATCTGTCAGGATTTTAAAGTTAGGGTACGAGGACCTGGGTAAAGCCCAGACCATATGCATGTTGTTTGAGATAGTTATTGTCATTCCAGATAAGAATAACTAGGGAGAGGAATGGCAGAAGGCCCTGAAGAAATGCATTGGGACATTTAGACACCCAAGCCAGATCAAGAAAGCTTGAAAGCCATTTGGTAAAACCCTGAGATGGCAAGTTCATGTTCTGATCTGGTATTCTCTGAATATACTAAATTAAAATTATAATGGAAAGAGTTACAAACATAAAGAGACAGAGGACCTATAGAATCTACCTAAGATTCATTTCTGCCATTTTACTACCTGTGTATCCTTGGTTAAATAATTTAACCACATAGAGTTCCTTCATTAGTAAAGTGACAGAGTTGGACCAGGTGATTTTCAAGGTCCCTTCTAGTTCTAAATTTATGGTATGATTTTTTGGGATATATTCTTCTTTTCTTTTTGTTAAAAATAAAATTTTTCATATAGGAAGCATTTCCCATCTCTCCCTACTCTTCTTCTCCACTGGAAAAAAAGCATAGTAAAGCTAAAAATACTGTTCAAATTCATTAGCTATATCCAAAAATACATATTTTACTCTGAGAATTTTGGTGATTACTTTTATATTAAGAGATGGATAGCATTTTAAATTATCTTTTATAACTGTGGTTCATCATTACACTGATCACAGTTCTTAAGTTTTTCAACATTGTTCAGTATTTAAAAGTAGGGTTTAAGTAAAACCCATCCCCCACTGCATATTATTTATATAGGCTTTTAATTGTACCCCCTGTTAAATGAAATGATAATAAACCTTCCATTTATTCCATTTCCTTTCCAGTTATAACATTTTCTCTTTCTCCCTTTGCTTTTCCTTTTTTAAGATAACCAAAAATTAATAACAAATCACGCTTAAGTCCTCCATCTTATTCAATTTCCTTATGACACCTACTGAGACGATTCTAAAAAATGCTTGTATCATCCCCTTCTGAAAGAATAAAATCACTTCAACTTTATAAAGTATTTTCAGATTTTTTTCTTGTATTCTTTTTATGTTTTAGTACCATATTTACTGTTTTAGTACCATATTTATATTTAAATATATTTATTTATATTTTATATATTTATATTTGTTAATATATTATATTGTTATATTATACTATATAATATATTGATATATATTAAATATTTCTGTTACAATGCAGTTTATTCATCAAAAATACTTAAAAGTCCTCTACTTATTAAGGATTCATATTTTTCATTTAAAGGAATATAATCAGCTTTGTTGAATAAGTCGTTTTTGGTTTTAACTATATTTTGCATTTTGGAATGTCACATCACATTCTTTCTGTTCCTTTATAGTAGTAGCTACTAAATCTTGTGTGATCCTATAGTTCCTTAGTACTTAACCATTCCTCCTTTTACTTGCAGTCATTTTTTCCTTTAACTTAGGAGCTCTGGATTTTGAATGATTTTCCTGGAAATTTTCATTTTGGATGTTTTTTTTCAGAAAATAATTTTTAGATTTGTTCTATTGTACTATGGCCTCTAATTCTAAACAAGCTGGACACTTCTTTCTGATTTATTGAAATTAGATATCTGTTTTCTGGGCTATTTAAATATATATATATATATATATGAAATACCTTCTATTTTCTCTCATCAAAAAACCTTTTTGACTTTTAATATTTTTTCTTATCTTTTGGAGTTAGTAACCTCAGTTAGTAATTCATTTCTCTGTGTTCAAATCTGTCCTCAGGCACTATGACATCTGTAAAATAAGCTGGAAAAGGAAATGGTAAATTATTCCAGTATCTTTGCCAAGAAAATCCCAAATGGGTTCATGAAGAGTCAGGCATGACTCAAAAATAATTGAACAATAATAACCACCACTGTTTGTTTCACGCTAATATTCAGGGAGTTTCAAGTAAGATTTTGTACCTCTTGTGCCAATACATTAATTCTCATTTAAAGCTTCTCATTAACAGCTCCCATTTCTCTTTCAATTCTTTCTTCTGTCACTCTCACTTTATTTTTTAGAATGTCACTTAAAAACTTTTTTATTATTTACATCATTTCCTCCCAGGAATTCAAATTAATCTTGTGAGTAAGCTGTGATTTTCTCTGAATCTTTGTTTATAGATATTTTGAAGTAATTATTTTCTGGATTTGTGCTTTAGTCCTCAGTTTATTTTTATTTATTGTTATTTTTCTAATGATATAATTTAATGATAAAATATATAAATTTGACATAGCTAATCTATCTGGGAGGCTCCCTGGAATAACTCACTCTCCTATATTATATATTTTTTATATGTTAGAATATATTATATATTATATTGTAAATATAATATATTATATTTCTGGGCAATGACCTGGTGTGAAATTTTCAAGTTACTGGGGTTGGGAGTGCATAGGAAAAGGAGAATGGCACTGAATCCATGTTCAGTTCTGGGTATTTTATGCTCCTAATCTCATTCTAACTTCTCACTTTCAATGTTCTTCCTGCCCTGATCATTTATCTGTAGATGAAATGTGTGATCTTCAACTTGAAAGATAACTCACTCTGGTTACTCTTTAATGTCCTGCTCACTTTTATATCTGACATTCTTCTTAGATCATTGTTGAAGTAGTTGATGGGGGAACTAGGCTGTTCTGCTTTTTCTTACTCTGACGTCTTGGGTAGTTCTTGGTTTAAATGATAGAAGAAACAAATGCAGAAGGAAGGGATAATGTATAACTAGATAGTCATTTATGTGAAAAAAGAGCTGGTGATTTTAAGAGCTGCGAGCTCAATAAGAGATGTTCATATAGTTTCCAATCATATCATAACTGAATTAATAAGAATGTAGTGCCCAGATAAAGAAAGGTAGAGATGGCTATAATAACTCTTTACTAATTAGACCAACCCTTAGATAATAACATGTCCATTTCTGGTCAATGCACTTTAGAAGAGACATTGGTAATGAATGAACAAATTAAATTTATCTATCTATCTAAGCTCTACTATATATAGGATAATGTAGAAAGCTCTAGGAATACATAGACAAAAATAATATGATCCTTACTTTTAAGGAGCTTATACATTTACATTCTAATGAGGATTTCAACATACAAAAGGAGTTATGATTTGCAAAGGGAATGATGGTTTAACAAGGAACATAAACTTTTAATGAATCTACAGGACCCTCAGTTTTCATTTTTCTTAAATTTGTTTTGATTACATTGATTTGATCCTTCTTCCTAGTTAAGGAATAGAAAGAGTGACCAAGATTACTTCAACAATAACAACATATCAAGGATTATACTAAGTATTTTACAAATATTGATATCATGTAATCCTAACAACTTCAGACAGTAGATGGTATTATTATCAGTACCATTTTATAGTTGAGGAGAATGAAGCAAACAGAGGATATATGAGTTGTTTAAGGTCACATAGCTAGGAAGTGTTTGAGGCCAGATTTGGACTTTTTGACTCCAGACCCAGCACTTTCTCCACTGTGCCATCTAGCTACACAAATATTACACAGACATATTTTCCAAAATAATGAAGAACATTTTAACAATTAAAAGCCTATAAACAGAATTAAGCTGCTTTGTGACTAAATTATAATGAAAACAGTAATACATAGAATTTATTATAATTCAATTTACTAAACATTTCTTAAGCATCTACTATGTGCCAGGTACTGATCTAAGCACTAGGGTTACAAAAAAAGGCTAATGATAGTCTCTGCCTTCAAAGAGATTACAGTCTAATAGGGGGAGACCACATGCAAATAAATATGTATAAATATATGCATCTATTGGATGTAACATATTTCTACCATGTTTAACATATATTGGATTACTTGTCATCTTGGGGAGGGAGTGGGGAAAGGGGGGAAATTAGAACACAAGGTTTACAAGGGTTAATGTTGAAAAATTATCCATGCATATGTTTTGAAAAATAAAAAAGCTTTAATAAAAAATATAAAGCAACATATATGTATATATATATTCAGGATAAATAGGAAATAATTTAAAGAAGGAAACCATTAGAATTAAGAGGAGCTAGGAAGGGCTTCCAATAAAAGGTAGAATTTTATTTTGGCCTTAAGGAAGACTGACCAATAGTCAGAGTAGAGAAAGGAGAGCATTCTAGGCCTGGAAGATAGCAAGAGAAATTGCTGGAGACCAAGAAGTAGAGTGTTTGTTCATAGAAGAGACAGGGGATCAATGCAGTGTTGCTAGATTGAAAATACATGTTGGGATGTAAGGTGGAAGAAGACTTAAAAAAAAGAGGTGGCTAGGTTTTGAAGGGCTTTGAATGTCAAACATAATAATTTGCATTGACTCCATTTATTAAACTAATCTTTTAAAGTATACCAATTGCTGTACATTTACTTTCTCATTTGATCCTCACAATAACCCTACTTGATGTTCTGTTATTTCTGCCATTTTATTTTGTTGTTTTTGTTCACTCATGTCTAACCATTTATGACCTTATCTTTGTCTGCAAAATTACTGATATGATTTGCCATTTCTTTTTCTAATTCATTTTACAGATGAGGAAACTGAGGCAAATAGAATTAATTGACTTGCCCAGGGTGATAAAACTTTTAGATAAGAGTCTGAAGTGAAGTCTTCCTTACTCCAACTCTAGCACCATTGCTGTATCTATTCAAATAGATGCTAATAACTTGTCATGGATATTGTAGAGAACATATCCCTACTAAGTTGCATATAGATTAAATGACTTAAGAGGTTCCTTCTGACTTTAGGATTCTTGAAGTCAATGAATTTCTTAAAATTCTAAGATTTCGGTAACTTAATCCCAACACTATTTTGTAAATGACACTGTATTCTCTTCTTAGTGAGAATCAGGAGAGGTAGACTGTGATTCTAGAAATAAGGAATACCTAGGTTTAAATCCTATTTGTGATGTTTATTAGATGTAGAAGTCTGACTGGGACATTTTTGAAACCTCAACTTCCATATCTGTAAAATGGAGATAAAATATCTGTACAATGGAGATAAAATATCTGTACAATGGAGATAAAATATCTGCACTACCTATCTCACAGGATATTGTCTAGCTTCAAAGGAGAGAAAGTATGTGAACTCTTTTCAAATCATAAACTACTATAAAATGATGACTTTTATTATTTTTCCCTTTTGAAGTAGCCATACAAAAGAAATTGATATATGAAAACCTGATTGATAGGTATTATCATGTATATTTTCACTTTAGAGATTTCACTTGGATCCTAGTCTTGTCCCTCAATTGTTCCTAATAGGATCTCTACCTCTCCTAAATAATTATATAGTAATAATAGATATGATAAAGATAGAAATATATATATATACATATATGCGTGTGAATGTGTTTATATAACTATATATACATACATAAACATTTGCCACTTCTGGACAACTATATGCATAAATATATGTATAAATGATTCATGTATGTATAAACATTATACATATGGATTGTTCACTTTAACTGTTATGTACTATTCGTGTACCCTCTCTTTTATTTTTAATTATTATTAAATTTTTATATTGCTAATTGTGCAAATGTGAATGTATTATTCTCCCAACTCGATTCCAAGCTCTTTATGATTCACAAGGTCTTATACATTGTGCTTCCCAGCATGCCTCCTTCAATACTCTGAGCACAACAGGTACTTTAACAACATTCAGCAGGTAATGTTAGGGCTTTGCCTTTCACCTTTACCTGTTGCCCTCTTTTGCAGCTTGCCAGTGTCACTGTGGATGATAACGAAGTAATTATTTCCTTGGTAAAATAGAACTCTTTGCTAAGTTATTGTCTTCTCTTTGTGAGATCAGAAATCCCAGCTTCTTTTTTAACCTGAGCAGTTAGCAAACTTTTCTTCTAAAAGGTGATAACTGCTATAGTAAAAAAGAGTAATAAATTAGATGAGCACAACTGTAAGTAGATTTTTTTTAAATAGGGGAAAATAGATCTGTTCCATAGCTTGTGTCAAAACTGTAGTGAATTAGTGAAAATTTACATGTGAATTATAAACCAATAAATGAAAAATTTTATCTTGAAACACAGACAGACCCTAATTATGAGCTAGATTTTTTAAAAATTACACCTGGAAGACATATGGGGTTTTTATTGAATCTAGTTCTCCCATAATACTAAGAGGTAGAGGTAAAATCACATGTACTTTTGATAGGGCTAGTCATTTCCATTTGGGGGGATAATTACTTGCTAATTTCAAAGATAAACAATTGTTTTTAAGTTCAGGTCTGCAGATTCCTGTTTGTTAGCTAATTGGCAGGTGACAGTCACTTGAGGAGAAAGGCTTTAAAATGAAATCCTCCTGTCTGAATTATGTACCATGCTCAATACTATCATGCTAGTTATTCAGTCCTAGTATTCTCTGAAACATCTTGAACATGAGAAAAAAAATTTTGTGTGTGAAATCTAAGCATGATCAATGATAAAGTATTTGTTTTACAAGCATCAGTTTAACATATTTCCAAACCAGAAAATTTAATACAGCTAATACGGTAAATCAGCACAAATACTTATTTGGGGGACCCAGAATATGAAATGAGAGCTGAATTCTTTGGAAACAGAAACCTGCACTTTGAAATTTTTTTTTTTTTAAGCAAGCTACACTTAGAAGTCTTAAAACAGTATTCTGTCGTTGAAGAGTTTCAAACAGGCAGGTCAACAATGAATAACAATATCAATCTTAATGCCCCCAGTTCTGACAATGTTATTATGAGACCTTCACACTAACAACAGCCAGATTTGAATTTCCTAGGATGCTGCAAAACCTAACTTTTTAATCCAGTCAGGCAAATGCAGCACTTCCACATTGTCCTCCTAGGAGTCAGGAAATTAACGAGATGGTGAGGTCACCTGTCATTGTCTCAGTGACTCTAGTACTGCTTTATTTGAAGGAAATATAATATTCTAACGGCTCTGAGCTGGCAAGAATTTATGTTTCCAAAGGTGTAAATGCGCATTTTTCAGCAGAGATGCACTTAGCATTTTTGCATTTTAGAATTGATGAAGCAAAAATAAATCTGGAGCAATGATCCTGGGGAGAATGGGGCTGCCTTTTTTTTTTTTTTTTTCTGTCTGAGAAGCCACTATGACCCAGGCACATTTTTGGCTTTTCTTTGTTGCTATTGGTGATACTATTTTTCCTATTCCTTTAGTGATCGAGACTAAAATATTCTCTTGCTTAACTCGCCTTTAGCTCCACCTTCTTCCGTGTAATAGCCTGACCAGTTCTGCTGTCAGCATCATATTAGACATTTAGTCTTTCCTTTCTTTCCCCTTTACTACCTTTCTATCAAAACCCTGAGGAGTTAAAATTATTTTTCCTTCTTTCCACAAGCTCATTTTTTTTAATAATTCCCCAACTCCTTACTTTTTATGATAAACCATTGAAATTAAAATGATGGATTGTATTAGAAGTGATTATTTAAATTGCTTTAGTTTCATGAAATTACAGAAGACAAAGCGAATTTTCATTCTTCCCTCCCTCATTTTTGCAGCTGAGAACCTCCCAAGTCTGGGCTGCCAACCAGTCTGACCAGTGTCCACTAGATGCCAGTGTTGTATAAGGACAGTCTTGTGGGCCCTGCCTCTGACAATAACTAATTTATCTTAGAAGCGTATATATGTATATAATTAGATGTTGTCAATGTCTCCCTTTTTAGATGAAACAAGCTTAGCATTTCTAATTGGACATATCTAGTAACCTCAACATCCTATAGTTTAAGGTAAAGCTACCCGGCTAGGGTTAAAATATGGGGGGAAGATATTTATATCTATTTCACAGTACTTATATTTTATTATTTTTATAATATTGTCTTTAGAATGTGCACATTTCATAGATCAAAATGGATCTGATTATGAAGTTTAGATTATACTTTAAATTGAAATAATGGTGATCATACTGGTAATGTTTGTTTTCTAGAATCATTTTTATTATGCTACTTTTGTCCAAAAATAGCTGTTTTCTATCTTCTTACCTCCTTCCTTCCCTCTGTGTTTTTTTCCCTATCATCCTTGATTCTGATCTAAGAGCCACAAAAATGTAGTACCAAAGGGGGAAAAAAAGAAAACAAACAAACAAAAAAGAATAATCAATTTGTTTAAGAGGTTAACAATAGCTTCTACACAAGATTCTTGTTTAACTAAGAAACCTCAGTCTTCTAAAAGCATAAGAGTTTGGACAAATATACACACACAAATATTTTATATATATATATATGTATGTATGTATGTATATATTGTACCTGTACTGAGAGAACCAAATGATGAAAATCAGACTCCCTGAAATTGTATATATTTTCCAGATGAAGAAATTGAAATGTAAAATCCAGCATTTGGGGATATTGCATAGATTTGTAAGGATATATAGAAAACTAGGTCCTCTCCCACACATCCATTTGTCTATTAAAGCTTCATATCTCAGTCCTATTTAGCCTTCTCCTTGTGGTCACAATTTGGAGGTTGATGTGACTTGGTTAACTAATGTCTGGTTCATTTATGACTCCTATTTACCTGGCCATCTAGGAGGAGGGATGAGTTTTACATTGAAATTACTCTGACAAATTGAGAGAGGCGATGGAAGTGTTCGGTGGCATGTGACATGTCTCACAGGGAGGTGACAGACATATCACAGTGCTTTTTTCTCCCCTCCAAGTCAGAAAAGCTATAGTAAGGGAGACAGTTTTTTTGTTTGTTTGTTTGTTTGTTTGTTTTTTGTCTTTAACATTCCTTTCACTTTGTTAAGAAACAGATCACATACTGTATCATATAGTTCCCCAAATGGAACAGGTCATACATTATATCGCTGAGATTTTTATTAAGGTTAGAATCTATAGTAACCAGATTTGCAAAAGGAAGTTATCATTAGTGGTAATATTTGTTATTATTAATCTAGACTTCTTTCAATGCAGATAACTCCTCATAAAGGATCTCCCTCTTCCAATGGGGATCTGCAATACTTCTACCTCTTGCAATCTTATAATTGCTGGAGGTTGTTATATCAGTCAGCAAATGTCAGAGGTTGTTCTGAAAAACAGGACCCCTGGACTCCATGGCCAGCTTACCTCATCTCACCTTACCTCACCTTCTCTGTATTTTATTGTTATTATTGTCATTTATATTGTTATTGTTTATTATTCCGGGATCAGATCTTTTCTTGTCTGAGGAAGTTCACACAGACAAAATAGTTCTGTGACAAAGCTACTATTATTTCTTATATTTGATGTTTTTGGGGACAATTACACAACTGCTTTTTTATATGAGGATGAAACATTTTCATTTGTATTTTTACTAAAAGTGACCTTAGCATAATTCCAATAGTAGAAAGAACAGCAGAGTGATATGTGTACCATTCCATCTTCAAATTATTTTGATTTCTTCTGCAAGATTCTATATTTTTGTCCCATTCTGTTTGGAAACTATGAGTGTGTACTAAGGTAATATCTACAAAAAACATTATTTTAATGGAAAAAAAAATGTTACATTATATAGATGTCATTCTGTGATAATTCTCTGTTTCCAATATAGTTTGTATATTGAACTTTCTAGGATATTTTGAAGTCTGTATTTGTTATAGGGGGTTTATTGTCTGACCATCTATGAAAGATAACAAGATTATGATATATAACTTTAACTATTGGGTCATATCGTTAGGAATTTGGTAGTACTAAATTCTTCTTACTTGGAGAGACTTGATGAATTTTCTACCATTCCCTTGAATAAATTGCATTTAGCATTGTTAAGGTTCCTTAAAAAAATCCTTTTCTAATTTCTAGTAGTGATAACCTGGCCCTGAATTGCCATCATAAACCCTGATTTCACAAGCAAATTAGCAGGACAACCATTTGTTCAACTCTTCTTTGTCAGCAGATTCTTGGCTGAGTTCATGTGGATTTTGCCTGTGGAGGGCCTTTTGATTCCACTCTTGGAACTTTGCCATTTCTTTCCATCTGGAGCTAAACTACTTTCAGGTACATTTAACAAATCCAATGACATTTACCTGTTATCAGACTTTATTATTGTTTGATGATGTGGGCTGCTTATTCCAAAATTATTTGTATCAGTTAATGACCTGTTTATCATGTGCTCTGAGAATGTCTATCAACACTCTTCCTCCTTACTGTCAAGGGAGAGTTAAGCTTTTTAAAACTTCCTTATTCTGATATATTCCGTGATTCATTAGTAATGTATGGGGTTTTTGTGAGGATACTTGTAACATGTTATGGTCTATTTTACACTTCTGAAACAATACAATTCTTTAACTATACAATTTTAAAAATATACTTTAAAATGATTAGTATTACCTAGGTGTCATTTACTTTAAATCTATCTTTACTATATAGTTTTGATTTCTGTATATTATTTAACTTGAAATATTTGGTTAAAAAAATTCCTTGATATTTTCTGACACTTTTTGAAACTTTCATTGAAGGGATTCTAATCTATCTAAGTATGGCCTTCCCACTGGTCAGGATTCAAGATCAAAGTTTCTAGCCCCTCTTTTTCCTTATGATTTTATTATATGTGATGATTTTACACTTATCTAGTTTTGATTTTTTATATTGTTGGGGAAAGATCCTATAAAGTTGAAGTTTAATTGAGTGGGGATGGGGTTTATGAGGAGAGATGATGATCTCCCAAAAAATTAAAGTGAGAAAAAAGAGTTTTAATGGAATATTTAAAAATACTTTGAAAACTATAAGAACCATGATCAATACAATGATCACTCATCCAAAGGACAGATGCTAAAATTTTCTATCCATTATGGAGAGGTGATGGATTCAGAATATAAAATAACATATATGTGTGTGTCTGTCTGTATACAGCCATCTAAGAAATTATTTTTTATGCTGCTATTTTTCAAAAAAATATTTTTCTAATGAGGTGGGAGAGAATATAGATTTTAAAAATAGAGTGGTGAGAGGTGCTATAAAGATACAAAATGTTGTATGCACTCTCATATGAGGTCACTTATTAATTTTATTTAACTTCTACATTCTTACAAGGGATTTCTAGCAATGTAGAAGTAATCTGAAAATATTTTTAACGTAAGCAAAAACATTAAAAAGTTTTTTTTTAATACAGAAGAAAACATAAAAACAGACAATCAGGGAAGGGTTGGTACCAATATGTTAAATTTAATCTGTACTTATTTGTAATAGAGATTATAGTTTTATATACAATTCTTATATTCATATTTTTTATGTAGGAAAATATTTATGTTTGTAGAATTTTGTTACAACCATTGTATAAAGAGGAAAAAAAGAATTTCACAAGATGAAGAAGTCATTTGCTACATTATTTTTGGTGGAGCCACATAGCTTGATATCATTCATGTACATCAAATGATTAATGTTATGTTTTGGTTTGACTCTCCCTTTAATCTGAAAGCCATATTTAATTCCATTTAGAAGAGAAGATAATGGATTTGAGACTAGACAGACCCAGAATGGGCTTGAAAAATCTCCTTGCAAATGCTATGCTTTATATCAATTGTTTTTGAAATTATTATGTTGGTGGCATGTTTTAAACAGATAATAGTTTTATTTGTACACACCAGACTCTAGAATTCTCAATATACTTTGGTCTACTTTATTTGTATACAATTAGCCATGAATGGGAAACTTAGTTAAGGGTTGTATGATAATCAATAAAGGCACAATAAATCGACAGAACTTTTAGGTAGCTCCTTCAATAATTACTTAATAATAATAAATTGCTTTGAATACTTCTGACACATTTTTAATTAACAGATATATCATTTTCTTACAATTTTATACCCCCTCCCTTTTTAGTGATACAAGTTTTGATTGCTTCATGTAAAATATATAAACATAGATTTGCCTTTTTTGTGGATGGATTCTGGTATTCTTATCTTTTTGGTACTTGATATGGAATTACTTCTGTTAAGAAAGATGAGATCAGGCTTGAGGATGAGAGGAAACTGGTAAAATGCTTTGCTGTTATTGCATTCAGTGCTGTGAAGTGTTTGATCCAATAACCATGGATCTTATCTGGCCCAGCTTCTTTCCAGTTGACAAAGAAAAGTGTCCTTCAATGTCATGGACATAACTGTTTTATCATTCTTTACATCAACAGAATCCATTCATTCTTTTTCTTATTTTTTCTTATTTTTTATTTTTATTATTTCAGATAAGTTGCATTTTCATTATTCTGGCATTATGAACATATATACATAGAGAATGAAAATTTCTCCAGGTCTTCTTTCTTTGGGGGTTCACTCTTTTTTTTTTTTTCTTATATCTTTGCTCCTTGAGCCTGGGTAGTAAACTTGATGATTGATGATTTTTTTTTTTAAATCAGGCAGCTAGGTTGCACAATAGATAGAATGCCTGGACTAGAGCTGAAGATGTGAGATCAAATCTGATCACAGACACTTGCTAATTGTGTGACCTGTCTCTCCCTCAGTTTCATGATCTGTAAAATGGGGATAATAGCATATCTCCAAGGATTGTTGGGAGATTCAAATAAGATAATAATTATCGAGCACTTAGCCTAGTGTCAGGTACATGAAAGGTGCTACATGTTAGCTATTATTTTATTTTGCTCATTGTCCTATTGATAGTTTGTATAATTTTAATCTTCTGACATTTCCTTTCCATTATTGATTAATGGAATTTAAAGCTTGTTATCCTTTTGCTTTTTGAATGTTTTCTTTTGTGTTGCCTTTAAGTGGGTGATGTAGCATTCACATCTTCTACTATACATATTAGCTAATTTACTTCTTTCCAGAGGTTTTCAGTAGTTCTTCAAGTCACTTCTGCCATAGTTTTGTTTGGTAGCCTGAGCTTTTGGTCATTACTTAGTGATGTCTTTCCTTAGAGGTTTTTTTTTTTTTTTTTTTTTTTTTTTTATAACCAACCTCCTCATATATTTTTTTTTTTTTATAAATTTTTATAATTTCATGAAATATTGTGGACAATTCATTCATTGTTAGTGGTAAGGAAGAAAGGAAGGAAGGGAGGAAGAAAAGAAGGGAGAGAATAGAGGGAGGAAGAGGGAAGTTGAGAAAGAAACAAACATCCATTAAGTGTTTAATATGTGCCAGGCAGTGTACTAAGCTTTTTCCTTTCTCCCTCTTTTTGGTCTTCCCTCCCTCCCTCTTTCCTCTCTCCCTCTCTCTCTCCTTCCTTTCCTCCCTCCCTCCCTCCCTCCCTCCCTCCCTTCCTTCCTTTTTTAATTTCTGACTACATATCACTAGGTCCTAGAACATATTAGGTACTTAATAACTGATTAAGATCATTTTGTATACACAAATGGCTTTAGCTGTAGAAGGAAATTTATTCTAGACAACAAGGAAAAATCTCTGCCTATAAGGGACATGAAGTCCAAGTTATCACTGAGGGAGGGCATAGACATTCCTTTTTTTACATTTTAAAGAATAAGATTTTAAAAAATCTTATCTAAAAGTAGTGAGATGGAAATCTTAATGTGTTTATCTCAATGTATAGGATATATATATCTTCTAAAAATACCCTTTAGAATAAAAAAACACAAGTTTTTACACACACACACACTCACAATCATGTTTACATATATACATACATATTTCTTTTCTCTGGCAATAGGATCATTTTGTTCTTATGAAAGAAACATTTAGCCAAGTCTCCATGATGCTGGCAGAATAAGACATGTGGGACTATAAATTGATTTTACAAACATCTCTTTCATTTTTGGTCAACCTCACTCAGAGTAGACTGATCCTCAACAACATACTTATAGTAACCTGTTCCCTAAAAGACCGTGGGGACCAGATTTAGCAGTATGAACAATATAATACATGAATGAGCTTTTTCTACCTCCCCTGCATTTGACTTACAGACACCTACTGGAGCATGCATGAGTGGAAGCCCTGGGACATGATTCTAGACTACTATGAAACCACAGCTGCAACAAAGTGATACTGGTAGATATTGGTAGATGGGAAGAAGAAAAGAACTGACTCATTTCAAGAAAAAAGCAATATGCAACTTGTAAAGGAAGGCAGCAAGTCCATGAACAACTACCATCAATGAACAGTGGCTAAAACCACTTACCAGCTACTGGCTATATATTAGTTATTTTCTAGGTCTGTAAATATCCTGTGTGGTAGGGAGAGGATAAGACTTAGTCAAACCCCAGTTTTCTGCTTTATCCTTAGATATACATGTGATCAGTAATAGAGGCTAGCTTTATATGTAGATTAATTTCAAATTAAATCTTTCCCAGTTGTCATAGGCCAATCGAATTCTTTAGACAAAGTGTGACGTTGTAGATAGAGTGCTGGATTTGAAACTGGTAAGTCATGGGGAATAAATCCTACCTTCAAAATTTACTAGATACATGGTGAAGGATAAGTCATTTAATTTATTTGAGCCTCAATTTTCTCAGTGTTGAAATGGGAAAAGTAATACCTATGGCACTTTGGTCGGAGGATTGTTTTGATCGTGGATAATGCACTTTGAAAATTGGAGAGCACTTTATGAGTGTCCATTGAGATCATTGATTTGATATAATTCAATTGAAGAACTTTTATTAAGCACCTATTATGTGCAACTACTGTCCTGAAGTTACAAAAATAAAAATGAAATAGTTTCCAGTAATTTACACTCTACAAGGGAGAAGAGAAATTCACAAAGAATATTCACTATTATAAATTATATTGTACATACACATGCATATTATATTCATACAAAAAGTAATTTTCAGAGGGAGAATATATTTTAAATATGAAGGGCAATTTATGAATTATAGGATGAAACTTCAATAGGACACAGAACAATATAATCTTAGTAAATGGTATTTGCTGTGGGGTAAAGTGATTGGGTATGAGGGCACAGGGATTATGAAGGCAGCCATAGTTCACTAGATGATCACACCTTTCACAGATTTCTTTTTAGTATATGGATATCCCAAAATGGAGCTATTCAAAAATGGAGTTGAGACTTTTTTTGGACTTTTTGTCAAATAGATATCTATCTAACACCAAAGTGATTAGGCTAAAGTTAAAAGGCCCTATAGTGGCCTTATAGTGATAGGGTATCTGGCCTGGTGGCAGATAAGATCTGAGCTCAAATCCAGCCTCAGATGCTTACTATATAATCTTAGGCAAATCACTTAACCCCCTTTATATTCACTTGTAAAATTGGGGTAATAATAGCCCCCACCTCCAAGGATTGTTGTGAGAATCATGCTTAGCATAGTATCTAGCCCATATTCGATACTGTATAAATGTTATTATTATTATTATCATTATATTATCTGACAATAATGTAGTAGTGGGGATATCTAAATGGGGGAATAGTCAGCAATGTTGAATATGAGCCCAGTTGAATACCATCTTTCATAAGGAAGGGACCATTTAATAAAATTTTGTTGAATGAATGAATGGCTTCAAAGATCATACTTAAGGGGTAGCTAGGTGGCGCAGTGGTTAGAGCACCAGCCCTGAAGTCAGGAGGACCTGAGTTCAAATCTGGTCTCAGACGCTTAACATTCCCTAGCTGTGTGACCCTGGGCAAGTCACTTAACCCCAATTGCCTCAGCAAAAAGCAAAAAAAAAACCAAAAAACAAACAAACAAAGATCATACTTAAGATTCTCTAGAAAAATATAGAGAGTACCTTAAGTAGACTAAAAAGATCTCCAAACACAATCACTATCATCATTTTGACCATAACTACTACACAATTTGGAATTTTTAAAATTATTTAGGTCTATATTTTATGGGCAATAATGGTAGTTGAAATTCACATTTATCTTTGGGACATGATAGGGAATGGGCTAAGAGTGTATACTCTATTATTAAACCTCTTTTCCTTTGCTAAATGCATAACACCCCCTCTGATTCATTTCACTTTTACTTAAATTTTTCAAGAATCTGTGATTTTGATCGTTTGGATTTTATGCCCCTCTGCAATCCTCTTCCCTTCCCTGATACAGCCCACAACTTCCTATGACTTTATTAGATACACCTCAGGAGTTTTGGTGGCTGAAAGATTGATCACTCTGCACCCAAACAACAGATAAGGTTGGCTATCACACAGAAAGAAAATTGCTACCTTACCAGTATTTAAAGGTTCTTCCAACTGGCTGCTTGTTATTTAGACAGGAAACTGCAAACCTTACTATGTGTGCCTAGGGGACTCTCTAATGCTCATCTGTAGTGGCCAGAGCAATGGAACTGAGCCAGATATGCCTTTGTAACAGGGATTGAATTAAACATCTAGCAAGACCTGAAGAAAAGGGTGACATCAACAGGAATTCTGATTGCTCCTGTGGGAGGCCATTTGTACATCTATAGGTCATATGTTCAATATTCAGTGGAACTTTCTGGCTGATACAGCCATTAGTTTAACACCAATACACCAAGGACTTGCAATTTTGTCAGTATGGGAATGTCCTCCACTGACACAGATGGCATCCCCTCTATAATGTACTATCTTGGAGAGAGTTGCCTCTCCAAGTTCAGTATTCTAACCACTAAGCAACCTAGTTTCTGCATTTAGCTGAATATGAAGTTGAAATGGAAGAGGCTTATTCTTAAATCAAGTGCTAAATGTTAGAATTTATGATTGTTTTGAATAATATTCCCATGTACTCTTGATGGTCAGGTCTTGAGGACAAAAATGCTGCATCAGAATAAATTGATTTTCACAAGTGTAACAGACTCCACTTCACACAGTGAGAAATTATTTCTTTATTATGCAAATTATCCTGGAATCATTCGTTATATCATCTGTTGTTTTTGATGGTTATAAATGACATTCCTGGAGAGTTGATTGTGAGCAAGTCTCATCCATTAGTCTATGAGGAAAAGCAGAATGATTTACTGGACATGGAGTGAAGGGAAAAAGAGAAAAAGAATCAATTCCCAACTCTGGGTTCTGGCTCACTTTTAATTCCCCTAGAACCAAAACATGGGACCTTCTTGGAGATATACAGGAAGAACTATTGCTCTCTCAGTGACTGATTCACTGTATGTTTTGGGCAAGTCATTTAATTTTTTCCTTTCCCATTTTTAAAAAGTAGCTAGTATATGTCTACCAAACTCACCACAAGGATGCTGGGAAAATTAATGAATGATACCTAGTATAATACTGAAAGCTTCTTTGAGAAACAGCACTAGATAAGAACAAAATACAATCTATTGTATTTTAAGCTCCGATACTCAGCAGACAGTGCTCTGACATAGTCCAGAGACAAATACCTAAAACCCTAAGTGGATTGTGTCAGTTCCAATTTACTCCTTTGCTAGGACAAAAACTGTACTGTTAAAGTCAAATAGAAAAATAAACAGCTGGGTTATTAGTTACTAAACATATAGGAGAAGCAGTTAAAGGGAAGACTAGTATAAAGTGAGTGGATAATCTATCACATTTGAAAGGGAAGTTTGAATGGGTTACATGAAAATACTAAGGGCAGAAATTTGCTACAGACAGATTTCAACAATGGAAGATGATAGAAAAGAATGTGATTAGGCAGAGTCATCTGAGATGTGATAAATAAGATGAACTTGGGACTTAAAAGTATCTCTATGATTTGCCCATAGTTATAACATAGATCATAAATGTCAGACAGGATTCACCATCATCAGTTCTCTTTCTCTTATAGTACATTAACTTTTCCACTTTTCAATAAGTAATTGTCAAGGGTATTGTCTTTATACCAAATATGAATTGGCCCACTTGTAATTAAAAAATTAGTAGTATTTAATTTTTCCAAATACATGAACAGATAGTTTTCAACATTCACCTTTGCAAAACATTGTGTTCCAAATTTTTCTCCCTTCCTTTCCCCAACCCTCTCCCAAAGATGACAAGCAATCCAATATAAGTTAAGCACGTGCAGTTCTTCTAAATATATTTCCATATTTGTTATGCTACACAAGAAAAATCAGATCAAAAGGGAAAAACGTGAAAGAAAAAAATAAGCAAACAAACAACAAAAAAGGTAAAAAATTCTATGCTGGGATCCACATTTGGTCTCCATAGCTCTGTCTCGGGACACAGCTGACATTTTCTATCACAAGTCTATTAGAATTGCCTTGAATCAGCTCATGTTAAAAAAAGAGACAAGTCATCACAGTTGATCATCATATAATCTTGTTACTTTCTACAATGTTTCCTTGGTCCTGCTCAACTTTACTTAGTATCAGTTCATGTAAGTCTTTCCAGGCTTTTCTGAAATCAGCCTGCTCATCATTTCGTATAGAACAATAATATTCCATTACATTCATATGCCATAACTTATTCAGGCACTCTCCACCTTATGGGCATTCCCTCAATTTCTAGTTCCTTGCCATTACAAAAAGGACTGATACAAACATTTTTGCACATGAGGCTCTTTTTTCCCCTCTTTTATGCTATGCAATACAGATCCAGTAGAGACATTTCTAGATCAAAGGTTATACACAGTTTGACAGTCCTTTGGGAATAGTTCCAAGTTGCTCTCCAGAATGGTTGGATCATTTTATAACTCCACCAACAATGCATTAGTATTTCAGTTTCCCCACATCTCCTCCAACATTTATCATTATCTTTTTCTATCATCCTAGCCAATCAGAGAGGTGTGAGATGGTACCTCTTAGTTGTATTAATTTGCATGTCTCTAATCAATAATGATTTAGAGCATTTTTCATATGACTACACATGATTTTAATTTCTTGATCTGAAAATTGTCTGTTCATATCCTTTGACCTTTTATCAACTGGAGAATGACTTGTATTCTTATAAATTTGATTGGCTTCTCTATAGATTTTATAAATGAGACCTTTATCAGAAACACTGGTTGTATAAATTTCCCAAATTTCTGCTTCCCTTCTAATCTTGGCTGTATTGGTTTTGTTTGTGCAATCCCTTTTTAATTTAATGTAATCAAAGTTGTCCATTTTACATTTCATAATGTTCTCTGGTTCTTCCTTGACCATGATCTCTCCCTTCTCTAAAAATCTTATCCCAGAAACTGGAGTCTTTGGGTTTATCAAACACTAGAGTACTAAATTGACTATTATGAGTTGTGAACTTAATCTATTCTACTGATGCTCTACTCTTTTTCTTAGATAGTACCAAATTATTTTGATGACCATCACTTTATGCTATAATTTTAGGCCACCTTCCTTTGCATTTCTTTTTTCATTAATTACCTTGAAATTCTTGAACTTTTGTGCTTCTAGATGAATTTTCTTATTATTTTTCTAGTTCTATAAAACAATTTCTTGGCAATTTGATAGGTATGGTATTGATTAAGTAGATTAATTTAGGTTAAATTTTCATTTTTATTATATTAGCTCGGCCTACCCATAAGCACTTGATATTCTTCCAAGTATTTAGATCTAACTTCATTTGTGTGAAAAGTGTTTTGTAATTATATTCACATACTTCCTGGGTTTGTATATAATTATATCATTTGCAAAGAATGATAATTTTATTTCCTCATTACCTATTCTAAATTCCTTCCATTACTTTTTCTTCTCTTATTGCTAAAGCTAACATTTTTAGCACAATACTGAATAATAGTCATGAAAATGGACAGCCTCATTTCATACCTCATCTTATTGAGAATGCTTCTAACTTATTCTCATTGTATGTAATGCTTGCTGATAGTTTTAGATAGATGCTGCTTATAATTTTAAAGAAAACTCCATTTATTCCTATGTTCTCTAGTGTTTTCAGTAGGAACTGATGTTGCATTTTGTCAAATACTTTTCTTCATCTATTGAGATAATTATATGATTTCTATTAGTTTGGTTATTGATATGGTCAATCATGGTGATATTTTTCTTGACACTGAACCAGCTTTGTATTCCTGGTATTAATTCTACTAGGTCATAGTGTATTATCCTGGTGATAAGTTGTTGTAACCTCTTTGCTAATATTTTATTTAAGATTTTGCACTCATTAGGAAAATTGATCTTTAATTTTCTTTCTTTCTTTTGACCCATGCTGGTTTAAGTATCAGCACCATATCTGTGTCATAAAATGAATTTGTTAGAAATTTCCAAATAGTTTATTGGAATTAATTGTTCTTTAAATGTTTGGTAGAATTCACTTGTAAATCTATCTGACCCTGGAACCTCTTGTAACTTTCTACCATAAAATCTTATTCTTCCAGCTGGAGTTACAGAGAACATGTTTAATCCTCCTTGCATATGACAGCCTTTCAAATATTTAAAGACATCTATTCCATTCTTCATCATTAAATTCAACAGATTAAAAACCCTTTTTCTTCTTCCAATTCTACATGGTATGATATCAAGGCCCTTTACCATTCTTGATAGCTACCTTTCACTAAACCAGGCCTTCTTAAACTTTTTCTATTTGTGATCCCTTTTGCCAGAAAAAAATTTATGCATATTAAAAATAAAAATGAACAGTACAAAAAAAGAAAATTTTATGCAACCCTGGACATATAAATATATAAAATAGGTATACAAACCAAACATTTACTAAAATAAATCATAATTTCATGATCTGTACATTCAGTTATGTAACCCCACATTGAGTCACAACCAACAATTTAAGAAGTTTTTCTCTAAACTATTCAAAAATTAACAAAGATCTTTGATCCCCAAGGCATCTGGATTAACCGTCGTTCCCAGAACCCAGCTTAATACTACAGATGAGAACTTTGGTTGAGGAGAGGAATAAGCATTTGAAAGATGATGGGTTAAGAATATCATTCTTCTGATTCAAAACTAAAATATCCTAGAACCAGGTGGCCATGAACCTTGGAGAATGGAAGTAGTGATGACATCATCAGAAAAAAGGAAATTTGGAAGAGAATAGATTCTGGGATAAATACAATTTCTGTTTTCAGCATGTTAAGTTCAAGATGCACATGGGACATTCAGTTTTAAATATTCAAATTTCACAATTATATCCATTTTATAGGAGCTATTATTTAGCTCTTTCTCTCATTCTATATTTGAAAAGTTTATTGTTTGGAACCAAGTGTAGAACTTTACATTTGTCCCAAATAAATTGTTTTTGTCTATTTCTCTCGCCTTTGAAGCCTTTGGAAATCTTTTTGGATTAAGTCTCTGATATTGAACTCCCATGATATGCCAAACATTGTGGTAAATACTTTACAAATATTATGCCATTTGATTAGAATGTAACTATCACTCCAAAATTTTTATGTTTTGCCATATGCCAAGCCTTCTATACCTACATACAAGTTATTGATAAAATGTTGAACATCACTGGATCAAAAATAAATTCCTAGTGTACTTCACTCCAGGAAACTCTCTCCAGGACAGCATTCATCAAAATTAATGACTATTCTTTGCATTTTGTCATTCAACCAGTTCTGAAAGTATCTAACCTCTTATTGTCTGGCCCATATTTCTCTGTCTTTCTCATAAAGATAAGATTAGAGGCATGATCCAGTACTTTAGGGGAACCTTTGCAAATAATCTCTACAACTGCAAATAAAATGAGTTTTGTGTCCATGCAAGGTTGAAGGGATTGGCAATTTGTTATCTGTCTTTTAGTTGACATCTACCTGCATAGAGAGTGATCACCACCAACAGGAACACTTTGAGGAGAAAGGACAAAACTGCTACTCTCAGCTTTGGAGAGAGGAGAAATGTGGCTTATCCTTATATGCTTCTCAGTTCTAAACAGAGAAACACACCATCTAAATTGTCATTTATGAGATCAGTATCTGCTTGGATAGCATGAGTGACACAACTACATAGATCACAGAAGAGGGGACAAACATTTTCTTGCAAAGGTGACCTTTATAAAAATTCCCTTTTTTTTTTTTCAGAGCCAAAGTTTTGTCTCGCAGGCTTATTTAATGCAGAATTCAGTTTCTGGAAAATATGGATGTTTCATTATTATCTTTTCTTAAAATTAAAATCCCTTTCATTAAAGTCACATTTCAAAATATTGGAATCTAGATGTCTGAGTACTATAGCCATTCACAGATGTACACATGAGTTCATGTAACAAGAGAAGATGGAGATAAAGAAAATTGCAAAAGCTTCTATACCCATCTTCACTTTTTTTTTCTTTAAAGAATTTCTAATGTCAAGAAACTGGGTCCTGAGCTCTCTCTTTAAATTTTTTTTTCAGAAAATGGAATTGGACATGAAGGGAGGGTTAAAATGGAAAAGAACTAATCTAGAATTTCTGTAAATTCATATAAAATAAATGTTTTTCATTCCTTATGCTACTCAAGAGACATCAAGTGCCATTCTGTTTTCATGCATGAGTGTCCAAGTTGCATCATTTCTACTTCTTCACTATCTATCCAATATATTGCCTTCTCTCCACCCCTCTACTCCTGTTCTGAATGACAAGAATATTTTATTTTATACCTACCTCTCTTATTGTGCTTTCATAATATATCTTGTATAATTGTTCTTCATATGCATGTCCAAGTCTCCCTAAACAACTGTGAAGTCTTTCAAGGTAAAGACCAAAATTTACTGTTCCTTTGTTCTTTACCTCCACAGTTTTTAAAACAAGTTCCTCAATATGAATTTGTCAAAAGAGTGAATGAAGGGAAAGAATAACCAGTACGCTCCTAATTATAATAGCTAGCATTCTCTGTTTTTCTGTTCCTATCTCTTTGTCTCTTTTCATCTGTGCCTCTCTTTCTCTCTGTCTCAGTCTTATTTCCATTTTACAGATGAGAAAACTGAGGCAAAGGGTAGTCAAGTGATTTACCTAATCTAGTAAGTATCTGAAACTGGATTTGAACTCAGGTCTTCCTGAATCCAGGTCCAGCACTATTTTAACCATGCTACTTAACTGATAAAGCCCTCATTTTGAAGCTGTGATTTTGATTTTTTTGAACCATCTGATTAAAGGAAAGAAACAAGGATATCTTATTTCTCTCTACAGGGCATTGGAAAGAAACATGTTTCTAAGAACCTTGTTTCACTATTGAGGAAAAAAGAGTAAATGTGAAAATAGCTTCACCTAGTTTCTGCTTTTTTCTTTATAGAAAGAGATGAAGCATCATAGTATGTCATTAGAGACTGTATTAATGCCAACTGTTACCTTTCTTTGTACAAGAGAAGCAAAAATACATTGTACCTTCTTCCCTAGTTTCTATACTCTGGAGCAGAGAATTAGGGCCACTTATGGGAAGCAAGGGGGAGGTGTGTCTAATGGATCTGTTTCCATTTGCTCTTAGGAGCAGAATTCTCTGTTGCTACAGCTGATGAGCCTCAATTGGATTATTAGCTCAAGACTCTTAAATACACCATTCTAAATGATAATGATAACTTGGCAAGGAAAAAAATAAGGAACAGTTGCAATTAAATTTTGTTATTCTTTTAGAAGGGATGAATCTCTCCTAATGGGTAGAAGAAAATAATTCAGCAGATCTTTCCCATAGATCTCCCCCCTCCCATTTTCTAGTCTAACAAACAGGCAGATTTTGATTTGCAATCCTGTCCTGGATCCCATTTGGGGAATCAGAAGGGATGTGTCTTTGCAGAACAGAAATCAAAACACAGACTTGAAGAGCAGCAGCGTTAGTGATCCAAATCCAGCTTCTCATGTAAAAGTGATACAGAATGATAATGTAATTGTGCTGCATATTCAGTTTTGATATGTAACCTTTGAAATAAATTGGAATATTCTTTTCTCTTACTCTGGCACACGCCGAGTGATCATAAACAATAATCTCATAAAGGTCACTGGCTTGGTAAGCACTGCTCACGGCAAGAACTGCATAGGGCCACTCAAAGATTTCTCTCTCCTTCTTTGTGACTCCTAATTTATTCTTTTCTCCATTTCGAGGCTCCGATCAACACAAGCCTACCAGTGTCACTTGGGTAAGTGTAAACTTACACAATTTCTTTCATATTTAATAGCTACTTCTCCCTGTATCATTCATACTCTACACACATTTCTTCTGTTTGTTTGTTTGTTTGCTTCCCCCCACCTGGAATATTCATTCAAAGATGGAAAACAGATAAAATAGGCAGAAAAGAAGAAAAGAAAAAGAAAACCTGGAATTGAAATGGAAACTGTGGATATAGGTTGCTATGTCAGCTCTGCTTAAATAATTTTATTTAACTATTTATGGCTTATTCTGAATTGCCGGGGAAGAGCAATATCAATCAAAAATGAGTGATGTAAAAACAAAAGGCAACAACAAAACTTTCAAAGAAAAAAGAAAGCACTTCAAAACAGAATAGTTGACTAATTTCATTAAATAATAAATTAATATAGAAAACAAGTAATTGTTAGTTACCTTTTTGGATGAATTAACCCTTATTTTCTCAAATGGTTTTATGTGCATAGGGACTCAGGAAATACCTAATTGTATTGCTTCTCAATTCAATTTTATTCCACAAATATCAGCATTTATATAAGTATAATTTTTACAAAGAACTTTTAAAATATTTCATGTTATCCTCACCATAATCCTGGGAGGGAGATGTTTTTATTTTCCTCATTTTTCAGATGAGGAAAATGAATAAAATGTGTGTTAATAGACTTGCCCAGAGTCATACAACTAGGAATTGTCTGAGGCAGGATTCCAGTTCAAATGTTCTCTTCCAAATCTAACTTTCAAATCTTCTCAAATCTAGTACTCTTTCCACAGCACCATCTAGCTGCCTTTATTAAGCAACTACTTTGTTATAGACAGAAATGGCCAATTCTTTGGCTTTGATTTGCTTGCTTTACACTAGGAAAGCAAAGCTCTAATAGACCTCTACAGAACTTTTTGAAACTCAAACCATAGTTTCAAAATATTACCAATAAATCCAATCTAAGATGCTAGTTTTACCACAATTTCTGCCCTTACCTAAACACAAGCTGCAATCTAATATTTCATTAAAACTAGGCTCATAAAACACTTGGTCTTTTACCTTTATTCATCAGCAAAATAGCCTCAATAAAAATCACCCTATTTGCAGGAAATGTCTTTTTTAAGGCAACATCAATTTAATCTACTCCCAAAGAACACCTGAGTCTATTCTTCTTATTTGGTAAGGACATCCCTAACCATATTTAGTAAAGTCTATCTGATGTTGCCAATACAGGTCATACCTTGTGATTTAATCAGGCAGAGAGAGTCTTGCAGATTTAAGTGGAAAAAAAACAACACAGCTCTAATTCCCTAATTTAAAGTCAGCTTATTATAAAACCATATATAGCCTTGCAAATTCCTCAGTCTGAAAGCGAAACTTGTCCATTCAGTGGGTTAAGTCAATATGTCAGTGATCATTGATTTTCTCATCAGTGTGGATACTTTCTTGTCCACTGCACACATCACAAAATATCTGTAACTTAAAAGTTTTTGAGAGTTGTCCAAGGTTCAGAAAAGTTAATAATTTATCTATGGCCATGCAGCTATGAGGGGCCAAAGGTGGGATTAGAATCAAGGCCTTCCTTATTTCATATCCAGCCCTCTGTTGTACATCACAGTGCCTCAATATTTATAGAGATGAAAGCAAGAAAATAAAACCAGAATATTATGAATTCAATTTCATTTTTTGCGTCTTATTCTTTTTTGATTCTATGGATTCAAAGCCCTGCTTTCAGAATATATTCAGGCAAGGTTGAAATTATTCAGCTACATCTTGGCCAAACTGATAAGTATTATGGTGGTAATGCTTGTAAAACTCAGGGGAGATGGGAAGATGACCATTTCCTAAATGTACAGCTGTATTGAAAATCCTATTAATATTAAGATTATACACTTTACAATTCTTTTCATGTCTCTTTCAGTGTGAACTTTAAAAAATGCTCATAGAATAGTTTAAAACAAAGGAAATGCAAATTCTAGTGGCAGAAAATGTCTTCATGACAAGCTTTCCTCTAAGCTTATTAAAGAAAAATGAGCATCTGTAGTGTGTTCATGCTACCCTGGGCCCCCCAAATCAGCAAAACAATTCTTTTGATGCTAAACTGTTATTACTGATCCTAAATGAAGGGCAAGACTTTTGACTCCTCTGAGGAAATGTTGGGAGAGTCATATGGGAAAGCAAACCTGTTACTTTCTGCTTGTCATTTGCACAAAATCAGTATTCAGGATGCTGTTGGGGAATATTTAGTGAATAGCTGCTACAGTGGAAACTAAAATAAAGCAAATTTGGGACATACAAAAAGATCAAACAAGCACATGGATTTAATGAAAATTGCAACAAGCAGCTTAAAGAAATTAAATAGGAAAACTGAATCCACCTGGAGGTGTTTTAACATATACAGTTGGCATTTTATTAAGAAAGACATAGACTGATAAAGATGAACTCTTTATGGACAAGTGAAATGCTAGGTGCTGCAATTTTTTTCCCTTTCAATTATAAAAAATATTCACATTGAGTAAAACCCAAGGGAAAATGCCCTGTTAGATGCTATCAGAATATTCTTAGTTATGTCTTCCTTCTGTCCATTTTTTAAGAAGAGGAGATAGTTTGTGATTTCATTGGTTTAAGGAACTCCCAATATAAAAACTCCCTTTAACAGTACAGATGATTAACTGCTCTTCAAATAAGACTTAGAGAGTTGTCACTGAAAAGTTAAATATTTGGCAACAGTAACACTTTTGTGTTAGAGAAGGCCTAGGCCTTTCCCGGTCTCCCTATCATTAATTCATCCTCCTCCAAGGTTGCATCATTCAAACTTGTTAGTATGTGTTTTGTATCTACCACTATATGCACATATTGTTACCTCCATTAGAATATAAGCTTTTTGAAGGCAGGGATTTTTACATTTGTCTTTGTGTCTCCAGTGACTGGAACATGGAAGAAACTTAATAATTCTCTAATGCTCTATAGATTGTAAACCTTCAGAGTTATAGATTGTTTTACCATTTTCTCTATGTCTAGTACAATGTTAAGAACTTAATAAATTAGTGTTCCTTGGATGGATTGGATAGGAAAACCAATGAAACTTTCTCTGTTTTAAAATAATTAATACTCTACATCAGTGATTGCTAATCTTTATTTTTTGAAGGGGCCTGTAATGGAGTACTCTTAACATTCTGGTGAAGTCTATGGATCCCTTCACCTAATGATGTTTTTAAATGCACAAAATAAAATATAGGATTATAGAGGAAAATTATGTTATTGAAATACAGTTATCAAGAAGTAGCTAGGTGGTACAGTGGATAGAGCACCAGCCCTGAAGTCCAGAGGACCTGAGTTCAAATCTGGCCTCAGACACTTAACACTTCCTAGCTGTGTGACCCTGGGCGAGTCCCTTAACCTCAATTGCCTCAGGAAAAAAAAGAAATATAATTATCATGATAATTTTAAAAAACTTCAGGGACCCCAGATTAAAAGCAGCTTGGTGACATAGTGATTAGCACACTGGATGTAGAGTCAGGAAAATCTGAGTCCAAATCTGACCTCAGACATTTACTAATTGTTTGACTCTGGGCAAGTCACATAAATTCTTTACCTTGGTTTCTTCATCTTTAAAATGAAAATGACAAAAATAGCCCCTATCTCCCAGGATTGTTGTGAGAATCAAATGGGATAATATTTTTAAAGCATTTTATAAATTTTAAACCTTAAAGCACTGTAGAAATATGTTTCATAGGTGGTGATGGTGTGATAAGAAATGTATGTACTATAACTAAAGCAAAATGTAATGCACTAAGTACTTAGAAAGGAACAAAGAGCTACAAAAAATATGAGTGAGAATTCATGCCTACATAGGCGAATCAGAGGAAGGTTTTTGGAAGAGGTAACAACTCAGCTGTGTCATGAGGAGTACAAGAAATTTAAATAGGCAAAGATTGGGGGGGTGAGGAAACCCCCAAAACTATTGAAATACCATTTCAATCTGTTATTAAGCAGCTTCTTTCTTTCCTTTTTTCTTTCTTTCTTTTTAAAACAGAATTATAATTTTAATTGAAAATAAAAGTATAATTGTAATTTAAAATAAAATTGCAATTGGGTTTTAAAATAAGAAATGTAATTTTAGAATAAAATTGTAATTTAAAATTATAATTTAATTTGTTGTCATTTTAATTTAAAATGAGTATAATTGTAATTTAAAATAAAATATTTTAATTAAAAATAACATAACTGCTATTCACCTTTCTACAATATTTTGCAGATCCCAATGATATTTTTCTTTTTTTTCTACTTGAATTTTCTTTTTTTTAATTGAAGCTTTTTATTTTCAAAACATATGCAAGGATAATTTTTCACCATTGATCCTTGCAAAACCTTGTGTTCCAATTTCCCCCCTTCTCCCCACCCCATCTCCTACATGGCAAGCAATCCAATATATGTTAAACATGGTAAAAATATAAAAAAAAACAAACATAAATTCTTATTGATGCTCTTTGCATCCCAATCATTTCTAGGGGAAAAGTCCCACTTCCCTCTCCCTCCATTTCTTTCCCCCACCCCATTCAACTCTGCCTAGTGAAAAAGAACAGCAAATGCTCCACATCAGGGGATCACATCATCCAGCAGAGCAGCCTCCCATCCCTCTGCCCTGAGATGTGAAGCATATCTTCAGAATCCCTGTCTGTCCCTCCATGCCGTTGGCTGGCTGCTGTCTAGGCCTGAGAGCTGGAAGCCCTCCGCTGGAATCTCAAGGTGAGTCACATTACCTTTGGAAACCTCCCTTTCCTCATGTATAAAACTAGGAGGGTGAGACACAAGGTAACGGGCTTGACAAACTGGAACTCATACTTCCCAGCTCCTAGGAAACTGATTTTTGACCTTTAAAGTACACTGTGAAAGAGGGAATTATTTTTGTTACAGATGCAGAGGAACTCAAGCAAGGAACATTTATTAAGTACTTTCTGTATAACAGTACTGGGCTAGTGCTGGGAGCAAGGAGTCAAAAATCAAATGTGGGGAGCGGTGAGACAATGCGGATCCACACAAGTATATCCAAAAAAGAAATATCAAAGGTGGGTGGGGAGACTCGGAGAGGGTGGCCACTGCTAGTGGCTTCTTGCAGAAGGTCCTTTTAAGCTGAGTCTTGAAACCAGAGATTCTAATGGGAGGGAAGGAGAAAGGGCATTCTAGGCAAGGGTCCCAGCCAGTACAAGGGCAGGAGATGGGGCAGAGTATAGGGGAAGGAACTAGCAGGTTGTTTGGCTGGATTGGAGCATCAGAGCAGGCAAACAATGTTGGCTGGGGCTTGGTGGGAAGGTCTTTAAAGGTGTAACATAAAAGTTTTATGTTTGGTGTTCAAGGTAATAAGGAGCCCCTGCAGTTTGCCCTAAGTAGGGGAGTGACATGGTCTGAGAATACATGGAAGCATTTTACAATTTCAATTCACTTTAATAAGCCATTTATTATGTTGCCTAGGTGTGAGCAATATGAGCAGGAGTCTGGCTTGTAGAGAGCAGGCCTCCTAGAGGTAGGAGAGTAGAATTTCAGAGGTAGAAGCGACTTGATGGATCCCTTTGTCCACCTTCTGTATCTCATAGAGGGAAAAGCTAAGGTCTGGGACAAAGTCCAGGACAAGGGACCGAGTTGGAGGGAGGGAGGATCTAGAAGCCAGTAATCCAAGTGCTTCAAGCCTTGAAGTTTTTCACCTGGTTTAGGGGGATGACCAGAAAACCCCAAGGGAGATAAAACAAAGCAAGCCCACCCCATTTCCTTAAAGTGATAAAATATCCAGACAAGTAGTGCCCCAGAGAGAGAGGGTTGGGGAGGGGGGACCCTTGAAATTGGACCAAGAGAGAGCAAGCCAGTGCAACCTCCGGGGAGCCTGAGCCGGGGTTCTGGGGGCTCTCCTTTCCTTTTTTTCTATTCCTTTCTTCATTCCTTGTTTCTTTTCAACCTTCCTTTCCCTCTTTTTCCCTCCCTTCTTTCCTCCTTTCTTCTCTATTTTCTTTCTCTTTCCTTTTCCCCTTTCTTTCTGTTTCTTTCATTTATTTCTCCATTTACATATTTATTAATTCACTTGTTTAAGTCAAATAAACTTATTTATCCAAGTCCATAGAAAACAGAAATCAAAGAAGATAAATGTAGGTGAATATATACTAGATAATACAGAGTTCAGGAGTTCTCCCATTGGGAGCAAGATAATCAATCAACCAAGAGTCCTAGATATCACCCAAAAGGAAATTCCCCAAAGTCTCCAGTGTAGCAAGCAGGTGATAGAGACATGAGAGAGACTGTTGCTCCTTTCATGTTAGTTTCTTCATGTAGTCTTTTCCCTCAACAATCTAAGTGAGATTCATATCATCTTATCTTTTTTCTTAAAGCTGGAAGTTAGAAGACTGCTTTCCCCTTTTTTGGATCAGGTTGAAAATGCATGGGGCTACTCATAGACTCAGTGTCACATAGGAAGCAGAAGGTATTTCATTTGCTATAAATATTTCAGCTCTTAAAACTAGTCATTTGAATAAGCTTAAAATCTATATTTAAACTGATAATTCCCATACCTCCATTAAGGTTAGTGCCAATTATTTTTATAGGTAGAGAAAGTTGGAATTGCTGACTTCTTTCCATATCTTATGCCACTTGTAGATGTTGTTCCTCATTTGTGTTAATGTTTTAATTAATAGATTTTGTATATATATTTGATAATTATATCTCAGAGATTTTCTTCTCCATCCTTCTCTTCCCCCTCCCACACCCAGAAAAACATCTTTTATAACAAAGAACATTTTTACAGATGAAAAACAAAAAAGTAAAAAATCCAATCAAATGAATGACTAATTTTATTAAATTTGATATTATATGCAATGTTCTACAATTCTACAAAATCTTTTCTTCTTTTTCTAGACCAGATCTCCCTATTTCACTTAGGCTAGAAGTGTAGAGGCTACTCATGAGCCCAATTTCTACTCTGTGTCTCACCAGGGCCAGTTTATTTCCCTTTAGAGCTTACCCCTGAAAGCACACTGTTTCCTCATATTGATAGCAGTTTTGGTGCAAACACTATTTATCTTAGTATAAAGAAGGCCAGAATTTCAGAGCTTGAGATCTATGAGCCTTAGTCTTTTTCATCAAGAATTACAGGCATGTATCTATAGTCATATTAAAAAAATACTTTAAATAACTATTGGTTAGAGAAATGCAAATTAAAATAACTCTGAAGTTGCATCTCACATCTATCAGATTAGCTAAAATGACAGGAAAAGATAATGATGACTGTTGGAAGGACTATGGGGAAAACTGGAAAAGTAATTCATTTTTGGTGGAGTTGGAAATTGATCTAGTGATTTTGGAAAGCACTTTGAAACTATGCCCCAAAGGTTATAAAACTGTGCATACCCTTTGATACAACAGTGTCACTACTAGGTCTGTAATCCACAGAAATTATAAAAAGAGCAAAAAATGTTTATAGTGATTCTTTTTGTGGTGGCAAGGAATTGGAAATTGAGTTGATGCTCATCAATTGGGGAATGGCTAAATAAGTTAT
Organism: Myrmecobius fasciatus; assembly: GCA_023553655.1. Lineage (NCBI taxonomy): Eukaryota > Metazoa > Chordata > Mammalia > Dasyuromorphia > Myrmecobiidae > Myrmecobius > Myrmecobius fasciatus. The sequence continues at coordinate 38,337 of JAJPUD010002643.1, forward strand.
GGTATATGAATGTAATGGAATATTATTGTTATGTTAGAAATAAAGAGAAGGCTGATTTAAAAAAAAACCTGGAAAGACCTAGCTGATGTTGAATGAAGTGAGAAGAACCAGGATTACAGTAACAGTAATATTTTGTGATAATCAACTATGATGGATTTAACTCATCAGCAATACATTGATCCAAGACAATTCAAACAGACTTGGGACAGAAAATGCCATCTGCATTCAGAGAAAGAACTATGGAGATTGAATGAGGATTGAAGCATACAATTTTTTCTTTTTTTATTTGGTTGCTTTTTCTTTCTCATGGTTGTCCCTTTTTTGCTCTGATTTATTTTAATGTGACTAATATGAAAAATGTTTAAAATGAAAATGATTTATAACCTATATTATATTGCTTATTATCTTGTGAATGGGAGAAGGAAGGAAGGAGGGAGAAAAGAAAATTTCAAACTCAAAATCTTGAATGAATGTTGAAAGCTATCTTTACATGTAATTGGGAAAATAAAACATTTTTAAAAAGTAATTACAGGTATGAACTACTACATCCAGTGTTACTCAAGTTTTATCACTGCTCTGCCTCCATTTCTAATAAAAAATTTTCTGCCTGAACATGATTTCTTACATATAAGTCATTATTGGCCAATATTTCAGCCAAAGGAAGTTATTATTGGTTAATTATTTACTGCTAATACTCGTGAACATTTTTATTATTTTTTTTGGTCTCTTGAAATTCTGATTCTTTAGGGATTATATTATTCCATCACCTGGAAACATATGACATCACCAGAAAAATTCTGATGCTTATAAAAACTGGGGTTTTATATCAGGCAGGATTTTTTAGCAGTGTTCAGTGTGTTATTTCCCAAATACAATCCAGCTCAATCCTTTTTCTTTTTATTCAAATACGGGGAATAGTTCATTGACCGCTTACTTTGAGTGTCCATCCAAGGTGTGTGTGTGTGTGTGTGTGTGTGTGTGTGTGTGTGCATGCTTTTATTTATATATCTTCACATGTCTGCATTTTATATATTTACACATATTGGTATACATAAATATACATAAGACATCTAGGTATATGTTCACACACTCAGTAGCTTATATGTTCTGTACATCATTATCTAGGCAATATACATCTGTCATACATATACATTTGTATGTGTATGACATTTATATATATTATTATTAATATAATATATATTATATATAACATTAAATATTATGTATTTATATACATTTGCATGTATAAGTAGATATTATAGGGGCATCTAGGTAGCACAATAGATCAAGTTCTGGGTTTGGGGTCAGGAAGACTCATTTTTCTGAATTCAAATCCAGCCTTAAATATTTACTAGCTGTGTGACACTGAGCAAATCATTTAACCCTGTTTGCCTCAGCTCCCCATGTATAAAAATAAACTGAAGAAGGAAATGGCAATCCACCCCAGTATTCTTGTCAAGAAAATCCCAAACGGGTCATGAAGAGTTGGACATGACTGAAAACAAGTATATATTATATGCTGTATATACATACATATAAAGAGAGAGACAGAGAAAAATGGTATTTGTGTGTATTATATATGTTCTGTGTATGTGTGTGTTACAGATAGCATTAAATCCCTGAATACTATACAGGTTTCATAGTGAGATCCACCATCACTATACACATACATACACACACACACATAGAGCTTATTGATGTATTGCTTTCTCTCTCTCTGTATATATATATATATATATATATATATACACACACACATATACACACAGAGATCCCTACATACACATATATACATACACAGAATATTCATGTATATACCATTCTACCACTAACTGCATGTGTAAATAGAAATTCATAAGGATGTGTGTGCATATATATATATATACATATATATATAATTTAGCATAACTATTGTGCAGGTAGCATTAAGTCTCTGAATACTCTCCACATTTCTCAATAAGATCTACCACCACTCCAAAGGAATCGCCAAATTCTGCTCTGATATATCTGGACATAGGGCTCTTTATTTGACTTCATTTTATAGAGTCTGATTTAATACTATCTGCATAATGCCTTCCTTAAAGAGGGAAGTCTATATGATCTCAACATCTCTAGGGAATATGTTAAACACCATTAGAAAGGTATGAACAAAGTGTCATGTGATTGTAGGGAAAAAACTCAAATTTGATTGAATGGTTTGGGTGAGCTCAAGGAGAGTTGAGAGAAGGCTTTATGGTGCATATCCAATACTGATCCTTTCAAAGCCTGTCTAGTCATCTCTTAAGAGATTTGGTTCTAGAACTCTCTTCTCTCCTGATGACTATACTCTTTCTACTAGTCCATATTGCTTACGGCAGTTGTTGGCTAATTGCAAGTAGATTCAGGTGCAAGAATTATAATAGTTCCAAACATAGAGGCAAAATGATTTCTTCATATCATCCACATTTCTCCTTTTCTTAGAAAATTATGGAGGAATCTTATTCTTTAACTAAATGTGATTCCCAGTGCTATGAAGGAGATGACACATTCGATAAACCTGGAAGAAGATGCTGATGGTTACTGTCAAGGCAGATGGAACATTAGGATATTTGTGCAGATATCCACATTTCAGCTCCCCTGGCTGTCACTGGTTTCTCTGATGGGCTATTTTCATCCTTTGCCTAATTAAAAAATAGAAAACTGTTAGATCATTCTCAATGGAGAATTACAATAAAAGAAAAAAAATGTTTATTGAAAATTCTACTCTGGTATATCTGGAAATAGGACCCTTTATTTGACTCCATTTTACAGAGTCTGAGAAACATCACATTCAAGATTGCTCCTGGTAGTAAAAGAAAATTCTTTCCCAAGTTTTTGTCCACTGTGGGCAATTTTCCTAGTGGGAGAAAACTCCCTCACCTAACTCTTCACCCATCCTGTTTCCAAGCATCAATCGTCTTCTTAGTGTGTCAATAAACATCTTTATAAAATGCTAAGCATGACTATGAAAAATCTGGATGTGGAACTCATACATTCCAAATGACATATTAGAGCTGTGCTCATGTCCTATTTTATGGAGAGGTTCCTTTGGCATATTAGGAGATATTTTTCCAGGTAATAAAGAGGCTTTTATGACCATTGGAGGCAGGTTATAGAGAATTTGAGCTCCAATTTAATAGGAACAACAAAACAACTCACAGTGATTTGAATTATTTCTAATCATTTAGTAAATATAACATAACCTTCAGAGCTAGATTGCCAGTCACTACCCACTGGAGGAATGGGATTCCACAAGAAACTTAAGACTCTTATAGTCTTTTCAGAATGTTTGTCTTCCTTCAAAGTTCAATGCAGGTCTCCTTTCCTCTGAGAAACATTCCATTAAAATTCCAATGGTTAGTGCTCTCACCTTTCTCAATTGATCTTTGACTGATAGCTTTCTATTTTGTATTTCTCTATTAATACATGAGCTAGTTTGGGGGCTTTATATTATATATCCACCCCCAGCATAGAACCTTGAAATTCTATATTTTGGTTTATTTATGATTTCATTAGTTTAGGAAATTTAGAGTAAAAAAAAATCCTATCATGACTTCAGATAGGTGGGGAGCCAGAAATTTATAGTCTTCGAGAGTTTCTTGGGGCATTTCAGAGGTAAAATGGCATGTCAAAGGTCATGTGATCAGTAAATGCCCAAGGTGGGATTTGAATCCAGGTCTTTCTGATTTAAAATTCCTATCAATTGGCCACTTCTCCATGCTGCCTCTTGTCTTGTGTAAAGAAGGATCTTAGTAAAGATTTGTCAGCAATACCATTACTGGATCTGTATTCTAAGGAAATAATAAAGAAGGGAAAAGGACCCACATATACAAAAATGTTTGTAGCAGCTCTTTTTGTGGTAGCAAAGAATTGGAAAAGGAGTGGATGACCATCAGTTGGAGAATGGCTGAACAAGTTCTGGCATATGAAGATAATTGAATATTATTGTTCTATAAAAAATGACAAACAGGCTGATTTTAGAAAGTCTTGCAAAGATTTACACAAACTGATTCTGCTCAAAGCAAGTAGAATCAGGAATATATTGTACACAATAACAGCAATAATGTGCAACGATCAATTATGAAAGACTTGGTTCTTCTCAGTGGTTCAGTGATCCAAAGCAATCCCAATAAGATTTGGACAGAAAATGCCATTTGCATCCAGAAAAAGAACTATGTAGATTGAATGTAAATCAACATATGCTATATTCACTTCTTTTTTTTCTGATTTTTTCTTTCCCATGGTTTTTCCCTTTTGCTCTCATTTTTCTCTTCCAATATGATTTATAAAGCAAAGTATATTAAAAATAAATTAAAAAAGAAAAGAAAATGGCATAGAGACATTAAGGGTTTTACTTGAATTTACTGACTTCTGGGGTAGTCTATTCCATTTTTGTGGATGATGATGATGATGTGCTGATCTGTGGTTTCATTTATATAGGAGACTCTTGGTGAGAAAATTTTCTTCTTCCAATGAAGATTAGCACACTTTTTGCAACTGATGATTTAAATAAATATTTTCTTCTGGAGAAACTGGAGAAAAGGTGATCATTTAGTTGGCGAACAAAATTTCTTCTCATTGAAGGTGGAGTCTTTTGTTCATAAGAAGTTGAAGGTTAATTTCTAGTCATTTGAAAAGGTGCTCTAAATCACTATTGATCAGAGAAATGCAAATTAAGACAAACTCTGAGGTACCATTACACAACTCTCAAATTGGCTAAGATGACATAATGATGAATGTTGGGGGGAATGTGGGAAAACTGGGACACTAATACAATGTTGGTGGAGTTGTGAACTGATCCAACTATTCTGGAGAGCAATTTGGAACTATACCCAAAGGGCTATCAAACTGTGCATACCCTTTGATCCGGCAGTGTTTCTATTGGGCTTATATCCCAAAGAGATCTTAAAGGAAGGAAAGGGACCCACATGTGCAAAAATGTTTGTGGCAGCCCTTTTTGTAGTGGCTAGAAACTGAAACTGAATGGATGTCAATCAATTGGAGAGTGGCTGAATAAATTATGGTATATGAATGTCATGGAATATTATTGTTCTGTAAGAAGTGATCAGCAGGAAGATTTCAGAGAGGCCTGAAGAGACCTACATGAACGGATGTTAAGTGAAATAAGCAGAACCAGGAGTTCATAGTACATGGTAACAGTTAAGATTTTATGATGATCGGGGCAGCTAGGTGGCGCAGTGGATAGAGCACCAGCCCTGAAGTCAGGAGGACCTGAGTTCAAATCTGGTCTCAGACACTTAACATTCCCTAGCTGTGTGACCCTGGGCAAGTCACTTAACCTCAATTGCCTAAAAAAAAAAAAAGAAAAAAAAAGAAAAGAAACAAAGAAAACAAAAATAAAAAGCTTCAATAAAAAAAAGGGAGTTGAAGGCTAATTATTCTCTCTGCATAAATGAAGACAAAAGAATTGAGAAAACACTTTAAATGAATGTAGATGAGTTGCATATTCCAATACCATCATTTTTTAGAGGATCATAGATTTAGAACTAAAAGGAATCTTACAGGTCATCCCGTTCAACATAGTCATTTTGCAAAAAAAAAAAAAAAAAAAAAAAAGGTTGTTCTTTATTCTTCATTCTTGAAGAAAACCAATGGCATTAGGAGGATGATATCTTGGATTGTAAGTGAATTGCAAATCATCAGTTTCACACACTCCTCATCTGAGTTCAGATATAGGTCAGGATGACTAGCAGAGACCCCACATGCAATGGAAAAATATTGACCTTTTTAGGCTAAAATCTTTCCTAGGTCTCGGTTTGTCCAAGGCAACACCCATCCAATGATTAAAAGCTATATAAAAATGGAGGCAAAAGATGACCTAGTTTGACTTTTCCAAAGAATCAATCTGGGAAGGGAGGACACTCACAGTTTCTGGCTAAAACAAAAACAATTGCTATTTATATTCCCTCAAAGCCATCAAAACCCTAATAATGAGTAAGTGAAGTTTGGCTTCTTAGGGCTTAGGATACTGAGGAACAAAGATTTTAAAACTATTAAACAAGTAAATTAATTTAAAAAAGGGGGGAGGTGTCTTTCAACTAGTAAACATCTGGCATAGGATTTAAAGTCAAAACCTCCTTCCTCTAATCCTAGAGTTCTAGCAACTATGGCACCTAGCTCTGTCAGAGTAAGCTTGAAAAGTGAGTAGAATGCAGGAGTTGAAAGTTGTGAAGACCAGGGTTCAACCCTTAGGCTTCTACACATGCTCACAATGTTAAGTCTTTCTCTGCAAGATAAGAAGGAGAAAATCCACAGGCTAATATGGTATTCCAATGAGTTGTATTAGTACCAAATGTTTTTTTATCATAGGAGAAAGCTTGAGTCCTATATAAATAAGGTGAATATCTTGGTCAAGAACAGATAGACAGTATGTAAAGATTCTGGGTTTCAAACTTAGTCCTTCTTAGTTAAACTCCAGGGCTCTTTGCTACCATTTTCCCTTGTATTTATAACTGCAGCAATAGATTTTTAGCTATGACAGAAAGAAGAGGCCTTGAATGGCATTAACTTATAACATCATTGAAACATAAAGTCAATCTGAAAAATCCTTATTGTATTGTGGGGGGAATTAGAAATATATTTTCTTGTTCAATTATTTCACTCTGTGTGATCCTTTGGGGTTTTCTTGCCATTTCTTGCCACATTGGAGTGGTTTGCCATTTACTTCTCCAGCTTATTTTAAAGATGAGAAAGCTAAAACAAACAAGTTAGGTGATTTGTCTAAGATCACACAGCCTAGATTTGAAATCAAGAAGATGAGTCTGGCTGACTCTCAAACCTAGCATGCTATCCACTGTTCTGCTTAGCTGCCCAAAGTGAATCTATATATATGTATAATTCCAGATTTAGAACTAAAAGAACCTGTGAGATCCCAAGGCAGTGTGGACAGTAGAAAAGGTCATTTTAAGCTCAGATAACTTGGATTTAAATCCCTTGTATAATGACTTCTGCTTGTGACTTTCTGCAAGCCATTTATCATAGAAGGAAAGCAAAATATCAGGCACTGTTTTAAGTGCTTTACAAGTATTATCTCATTTGATCCTCCCAACAGGTAAGGTAGGTGCTGTTATTATTCCTGTTTTACATGTGAAGAAATGACTTGCCCAGTGGCATAAAGCTATTAAGTGTCTGAAGTCACATTTAAATTCAGGTCTTCCTCATAGGATTATATATTTAGAACTGAAAGGAGGCTTAGAGGTTATGGACTCCAACACCTTCATTTTTCGGTTGTTCATCATTTTTAGTAATGTCTGCTGGTTTGTAATTCCATTTGAGGGTTTGTTTGTTTATTTGCTTGTTTTTGTTTTTGTTTTTTGGCAAAGTTCCTGGAGCTATGTGCCATTTCCTCCTCCAGTTCATTTTTCATATGGGGAAACTAAAGCAAATAAGGTTAAGTGACTTGCACAGGGTCACAGCTTCTAAGTGACTGAGGCAGATTTGAACTCAGGCAGATGAATCTTCCTGACTGCAGGTCTCCTACTCTGTCTACTGTGCTTCCCAGTTGCCCAAGATTTCATGATATAAATGCAGAGTATGAGGCTGAGTATCACAATAATTGTTGGAGGAAGAATTAGAATTCAGGTCTTTTCCAATGCCCATTTGATTAAGATATAATGACACTTGGTGCTTCAGTTTCTTCACATGCAAGACTGACATTGGAAGTTCTTTTTAGCTCAAGAGGTATAATCCTCTAGTCTGAGCCCTTAGTCTTGCAGATGAAGAAACTGAGACTGATGAAAGAGCTTAAGTGATTTGCTATAAATAGTAGAAGCTGGGTTTGAACTCAGTTCTTCTGCTGTCAAATCCAGTCTGCTTCCACTCCATAACACAACTTCCATTCTTTTTCACATCCTCCACACAACATACCTCTGATACATCATTCCTTTCCTGGTCAGGAAAAGAATATGTGAGACCAAAATTCCCTTATATTTTGTTTATCACGTGTCCATGGGGAGAATTGAGGGCACATCTATTTGTGTGTTCACAAAAGTACTTTCAATGAATAAATAAATGAGTTTTTTGATATGAAAGTGAACATTCTCTTTTTTGTTTGTTTTGTTTCTTCATAATGAGAAGACATTGTCTTGCTAGGGCTTTAACATTTTTGTCTTGTTAACATCTCTGTTTCTACTTGTTTCACTCGATCATAATAAAGCTTTTACTGGAAAGGAAAATGGGGGAAAAAAAAACCACATGGCAGCGAAAAATCACTGCTCTTAAGGGAAGAAGGAGACAATGTCTGTAAAGGATATCAAACTGGATAGCATGTTTTATGTCTGAATTCTTCCTGCTTCCATTTTATTGTTGCTGAAATAAAGATTGGATACTGAAGCCTTATGAAAGTACATAAGTAGCCACATAAATCTGGCTATGACTATATAATCCATCTTTTTATAGGAGAAAAGGGCCTGCAAGATTTGTGCCAATCTGGCTTTCCCAGTTAGAAATTTTTGCAGAGGGGAAATTGGGATGGGGGTGGGGAAGAATTAGGAAAGAGTTTTCAACTATTTTTAAACTATGTAATTGGATTCGATTTCATCCCATCTCTCGATGTCACTGCTGTACAGATTGTTCAGTTATTTCACAAGTGTCAAAGTCATTTTACTGGAAATTTTCAAAACATTTCATTTGGGTGAGCCAAAAGCTTCACATCGCTTACAACAAAATGAAGCAATGACTTTGTTCCCCCAAATAAGCACTCTTCAAAAAAAAAATCATTTTGAAACTCTTGAAAAAATTCAGAATATTTCTTTCCACAAGCAATTGGAAACTTTTCCCTCAGGATTATTTTGAATTCTTTTTTTTGTTTTTTCCCCCCCCCCCCCCCAGAAGAATACTATAATTCCAGGATCCCAACCAAATGGTAAGATAGATCAGGTAATTGACATGAACTCTCTATGCCCAAGCTCATACATAAAATAAACAGCTGAAAATCTTATATCTCTGGTTCACTTAGTGAATAGCAGCAACCTGATCTTCCAGAATTCCATGAGGCAATGGAAAAGAGTGTTTGGTTTTTAAGTATATCTCACTAACATGGAAATATAGTATTGATACATCTATAGAGGAAAATAGCAATACTTTTACATTTGCTTTCTGGGTGAAAGACATAGAAACCCACAGACTTAAAATAAAGTCTTTAGTTTTAGATCATTTTAGATCGTGAACTGCAGAGACCTTTCTATATATACATAGCTCCTGGAAGAACAATGGATTTATAGAAGTTCTCATGCTTTCCATTTATCTTTTGTCTACATTGTAATCATAGATTTTAAGCTGCAAGGGCTTTTCCCCCAGATTTTTTTTTCACTATTTCCTATTTTTTTTTTCTGATTAGCTTATTACTTGGTTGTTCCAGCTGTTTCATTCTGTAACTCTAAAACCCAATCGCTGGGGAGTTCTCTGTAATTGCCCATAATATGCACCACATTATCCATTTCAGGAACTGTGCTGAAAGACAGCAGCAATAAGGGGGTTTCTAAAGGCAGTCTGGTTTACACTAATGGACCTAACAGGAAGGAAATGCAATTTGAAAGAAGCTGATGCATATGTTCTATTGCTGAATATAATGTTTGATTTAATTATTAACTGCCAGTGATGGAAAGGCAGATCCTGCTCCATTCTACTTAGAATTTGGTGCTCTGCTATCAAAGAAAATACAAGGTAAAAGTTTTGTCTTTTGATTCCCAGGAAATCAGGAGAGCGTCACCTTTACTCTGTGAAAATATTCATCTGAATTATATCTGATGTATATAATAACAATAATCCCAGCTGACATTTATAGAGTGCCTTCAGTTCTGCAAAATGCCTTACATGCAACATCTCAGTGAAATGAGTGCAATTAATATCTTTATTTTTACAGATAAGGACATTGAGGCTCAGAGAAGTCAAGAATCTTCTCCATTGCTGCACAGTTAGCAAGCTTTGGAGGTAGGCTCTCTTCCGACTGTAATCCTAACACTGATTCCACTTTATCCTGTTGCCTCTGCACTCATTCCTTTCATCCTGTGGTCCATCTGATCTAGGCAATCGCTCAAACAATCAAGTAAAAAATTATGGCTCCCATTTCTCTCTCTCTCTCTCTCTCTTTTTGATCAGTACAATATACAGACACTCTTGATTGGTAATGTTTATGAAATGGGAATGGGGACTGAACTCTGTGAGGACAGAAAAGATTTTTTTTTCTTTCTTTGTATCACCAAAGCTTAAAACCACGCCTGGTACATAGTAATTGGTACTTAATAAATGCTTGTTGATTGATTAGACTATAATGCACTGACTACGGGAAGGCATCTAAGCAATGGAAATTAAAATGTACCCTGTCTTTGCTTTTCATCTCTTTCTCATTATGAGTGACTTGGCACTAAAAGGTCATAACTGTGTGTGGGGAGGGGAGTGTGTGCGGGCATGTGAGTGTAGAAGATTAAAAGAACAGATTTATATAAGACTAAGGACTAGTTGCTTTGCATCTTACTAGTTAAACTTGAGTTTCCCTGACCTGTTCAAGGTAATCCATGGACACACGACAAAGTCAATATAACTTTTAAGCAAACCCAAAGGATAAGGTGCATATTTCTGTTAGATTAGCCAGCTGAAAAAAAGAAGTGGTTTAACATTACTAGTAAATAAAATAATTGAGTCAGGCAATTTGAGTTGTGTATTTTGTATTCTGTCTGGTGAGATTATTATCATTGACACTAGCCTAGGCAGATGCAAAACTGGGGTTGAAATTAAACAATAGTGATGATATTTGGAGCTCATCCAAAATGCTTTCCATTGTTTATGTAAGTGGCTCCAACATCATTATTTGATCCATAATTCCTCATTTTTTATTACACATATGTTCTTGCATATAACAGCATACAACATCAGCTCAGTGGGATGCATTTTTATTTATGATTTACAAAGGAATTGTTTATTTTTGTCATGAGGATAATAGAAAGCAATGAAGCTTCCTGGAAATACAATACCACAATTCAAATGCCTAATTGATTTAGACAGATTATGGAAAAAATATAGGGCCAATCTATATTTTTGCTCTATCTCTCTTAGTCTGAATGGCTTATTTAAGAATTTTCCTTCTTATGTGGGGCTGGGAAATTTGCTACATTAGTTTTGAAAGGTTGATCTGGTCCATCTTAAATCTATTAAATAACTGCAGGAGTTTTACTCTAATAGCCTCAGTTCTAAGGAATCAAGAATTCAGTTGATCTTTGGAGCTTCATAGAGAATGCAGTGCTTGATAGCTTACAAAAAAATTTTAAAACTTTTTTTTTCATTTCAACAACTCTTCAATAGGAAAATTCACCTCGTTGGTGAATTCTTCCCAGAGCCTTCTCCCCCCATTGTTTTTACTTAATACTATTTTATTTTTTCCAAATTACATGTAAAGATAGTTTTCAATATTCACTTTGTAAGATTTTTGAATTCCAATTTTTCTCCCTCCCTCTTTTATACTCCCCCTTATATTCATTTTAAATATATTTCTATATCAGTCATGTGAAAGACAAATTTAAACAAGGGAAAAAACCAAAACAAAGAAAAATAGATTAAATAGTATTCTTTGATCCACATTCAGTTTCCATAGTTCTTTCTCTGGATGTGATGGCATTTTTTTCATCCCAAATCTATTGGAATTGTCTTGAATCACTGTGTTATTGAGAAGAGCTAATCCTATCTAAAATGATCATCACATATTCTTGTCATTGCTGTGTACAGTGTTGTCTAGTTCTGTTCATTTCATGTAGCATCAGTTCATGTAAGTCTTTTCAGGCTCCTCTGAAATCATATTTTTAATAGAACAATAGAATTCTATTACATTCAAATATCCTTCTCATTGAAGGTGCAGTCTTTTGTTCATAAGAAATTGAGGGTTAATTTCTAGTCATATGAAAAGGTGCTCCAAATCACTATTGATCAGAGAAATGCAAATTAAGACAACTCTGAGGTACCACTACACACCTGTCAGGTTGGCTAAAATGACAGGAAAAGACAATGATGAATGTTGGAGGGGATGTGGGAAAGCTGGGACACTAATACATTGTTGGCTCAACCATTCTGGAAAGCAATTTGGAACTATGCTCAAAGGGCTTTCAAACTATGCATACCCTTTGACCCAGCAGTGTTTCTATTGGGCTTATATCCCAAAGAGATCTTAAAAGAAGGAAAGGGACCCACATGTGCAAATATGTTTGTGGCAGCCCTTTTTTGTAGTGGCAAGAAACTGGAAACTGAATGGATGCCCATCAATTGGAGAATGGCTAAATAAATTATGGTATATGAATGTGATGGAATATTATTGATCTATAAGAAATGATTAGCAGGATTATTTCAGAGAGGCCTGGAGAGACTTACATGAACTGATACAAAGTGAAATGAGCAGAACCAGGAGATCATATTATACAAGGCAACAACAAGACTATATGATGATCAATTTTGATGGACATCGCTCTCTTCAACAATTAGGTGATTCAGACCAATTCCAATGGTCTTGTGATGAAGAAAGACATCATCTGCACCCAAGAAGAGGACAATAGGAACTGAATGTGAACCACAACATAGTATTTTCACTCTTTTTGTTGTTATTTGCTTACATTTTGTTTTCTTTTTCATTTTTTTCCTTTTTGAGGTGATTTTTCTTGTACAGCATAATTGTGGAAATATGTATAGAAGAATTGCACATGTTTGACATATATTGAATCACTTGCCAACTGGGATTGGGGGAAGAAGGGAGGGAAAAAATTAGAACACAGGGTTTTGTAATGTCAAAAATTAACCATGTATATATTTTGAAAATAAAGAGCTATAATTGGAAAAAAAAGAAAATAATGGTTCTCTTAAGATTTTTAGTTCTGGATTTGTTAGTCTACTTCCCTCTTCAGCTCATCAAAGGAGCTTTCTTTCTTTTTTCCTTTTTTTTCTTTCTTTCCTTCTTTCTTTCTTTTCTTTTCTTTTCTTCTTCTTTTTTTTTTTTTGCTGAGATAGTTGTGGTTAAGTGACTTGCCCAGGGTCACACAGCTGGAAGTATCAAGTGTCTGAGGTCAGAAATGAACTCAGGTTCTCCTGAATTCAGGTCTGGTACTCTATCCACTGCACCACCTAGCTGCCCCCAAAGGAGCTTTTTGAATAAAAGTTTAGTTTTCCTTTACTCAAGAAATACAAAAATACATGCCTTCACAAACAATTAATACAACTAATGTATTAATTAATACAATTATAGCATGAACTCTGTTTAAATTTGCAAGTCAGGTTTCATTTGAGGAATTTAAATTCTTTATTGATTAAAATGTCCTTACCTCTTGCATAGCATCATGGAATCATATTTTAGAGTAAGACTGGACTTTTAGAAATAGCACAATTTAGTATCTTCATTGTACAGGGGAAGAAAATGGGACCCCCAGGTGGTTGTGACTTGTGGACCATCTAATATCAGGGAAGCTTCTAAGTAGTAAGTGACATAATTTAAACTTGAACTCAGGCTTTTTAGCAATCTTTATATATTTATCTGAATTGAAAATATTATAGGAAGGAAAGTTTACAAGATTATGGAGTAATAGAATCTTAGAATTGAAGCTTCAGTCTTTCAAAAATCATTCACAACATTTCAGACTATAAAAACTTGTAAAAACTTTCCCTAGCTTCAATGAGTTCACATCCTAATGGGGAGATAGCAATCCTCCCTTCCCAAACTAGGTACATTATATAGGTATATCTCTTTCTATATATATGATTTCTCTCTCTCTCTCTCTCTCTCTCTCTCTCTCTCTCTGTGTTTCTCTCTCTGTATTTCTCTTCATCTATGTATCTCTCTCTTTCTCTCTCTATATCTATATTTATCTATCTGTCTCTATCTACCTACCTATTTCTGTCTGTCTCTGTCTATATTTATCTCTTTCTATTTATCTCTCTCTTTTCTCTCTCTCTCTATCTATCTACCTTCCTATTTCTCTGTCTGTCTATCTCTTTCTCTCTCTATATATATCTCTCTTTCTCTCTCTCTCCATTTATCTATCATCTATCTCTATCTACATATCTATGTCTCTGTCTGTCATTTTCTCTCTGTGTGTGTGTCTGTGTGTATATTTGTGCCTAGTTGTGTGTATATATAGATGTGTATACGTACGTGTACATATACACAGAATAGATGGAAGGCCCCCAATTAATGTCGGAATGCCTTCTTCAGTCACTATCACTTATATTTTATGAAACATTTCCAATGATGAGACTAATTGTTAAGAAAGTATTGCTTATGTTGAGCTGAAATTTGGCTCTTGGTTACTTGCACTTCTGCCCTCTGGGATCAAGCTGAGTAAATTCAATCCCTCTTCCACATGACAGCCCATCCAATAATTGGAGACAGAGATTATATCCTCTCTAACTTGTTCATTTGGATGATAGCCTGCCTGTCTTTTCTCGTGACCATAAAGTGACAGCCTCCCTCTTCACCTCCTACCAAAGAGTGCTATTTGTCTCTGGCTTTGCACAGTTTCCCCCAGAAAGAGTACAAATTCTCTGAGTGTCCACTGCAGATGCAGAAACAGCATGTGAAGCCTGCTTACAAATGCAACCTTTGTAAAGAGAGGTGTTCAGTCAGCCAAATGGGATTGTAGTAGTTTCCATGAATACAGTTGCGGAGTTTCAGCATGATAGAGAACTGTGCATACAAACACTAAGAACTCTGTTTATAAATACAGTGCAAATATTTGACTATGCAGGTGTATCTTCATTTCTAATGTGATTCCTCCAGGCAGCAAAACAGGTGTGCTGGCTGCATGATAATCAGTAAAAAGAACATCTGAAATATGCATCTGCACACTGACATCTGGGCAGAGATTGTCCGAACACATTCTTGAGAGCAGAGTTTTAGAAAAAGGCTCTCTTTTGCACTACTGAGTGCCAAGAGGCTTATTTTGTATGAGGAAAAACCCACATCCCACATCCATTAGGGACTGCTACTTATGCTGCACTCAGAGCCACTGGAATGAGTCAACTGAATAACAAGCTGGTTGAGTTTGAGACAACTTGGTGCAAGTTTTTCTCTTTTTCTGGAAGGACAATTAGTGCCTTGGTATTGGTATCGGGTCTCCAAAAAGCTGGGGCTCAGGGCTTCTTGGAAGGGAAATACATACATGATACATACAGAAATTTCCTATTTGAGTTGCTTCTATTTATTTATTCTCATCCCCTCTTCTCAAAAACAAAACAAAAACAGAGAAGGAAAAAAAAACCCTCATACTAAGCATAGTCAAGCAGAATGAATCCACATAGTTATCCCATCCAAAAATGTGCATCTCTTTCTGCATCTGAGTCCATCCCTCACCTCTTTGTGAGGAAATAGAGAGCAGGATTTCATCACAGGTTCTCTGAAAACATGGCTGGACATTGCATTGATCAGAGTTCTTAAGTGTTTCAAAGTTATTTATCTTTGCAATGAACAAAACACATCATATGTATGTACAGTCATACACTCATTCACACGCCCATATTCTCATTCTTTCTTTCTGTCTGTATGCCTCTTCCCTTGTGGTCCCATGTCTGTCCCTGTTTGACTATCTGTCGGAAATAGAGCAATGGGAGTATAGCCAAATTGAGGAATAATTTGATTTGTAGTTGGATAGTTTGGAGCATGTTCTAGACACAACCATACTTCCTATTAGGAGACAATAATGGGGGAAAGGGAAATTAGACCAGAAATCAAGAAACTCAAGATTCCAATCCTAACTACATTCCAATCTATTCTTGATAAAATTCAATTTAGCCTTTGGCTCCTCTCCCTACTCCCAGGTAAAGATAAACCCCTGTGTTGAAGCACAAAACAACTCCATGAAACCATGTCTTCATCTGTAAAATATGAGGCTATGTGTCTTGCCTAATATAGAGCTATTGGGTGCATAAACAAAGACAAATTATAAGAAAACTTGCTGCACAGTAAGCCCTCCTATAGTGTTTGCTGACCAAATTAAAAAAAAAGCCAAGAATGAAAGTTTGAAAAATGAATGGGATTACATGAAATTGTTATTTTAAATATTTCTGAAATTCTCTTTCATTCATCAAAGACAAAACAGATGACAACATAAATTGGATTTTTTTTAAAAAAAATTGATATTTTATAAATTCCTAGGTTTGCCTAAAGTCAGATGTTAAGGGGAAGAATTTTGAGAAAAACTAAGCTATTGGTCTTGACTATAGGATCAGTTCAGTTTAGACCAACAGTCATTAAATATCTCTTATATTTAATGCAAAGGGAGGTAGTTTACTGTTGTAGATCTATTGTAGATTTACATTAGTTAGGATAATTTTTTTTTCTAAAAGTTATCTATAGTCATATGAAAAAGGTGTTCAAAATCACAATTGATTAGAGTAATGTAAATTAAAAGAACTTGAGGAACTACCTCACACATCATATTGGTTAACAT
Organism: Myrmecobius fasciatus; assembly: GCA_023553655.1. Lineage (NCBI taxonomy): Eukaryota > Metazoa > Chordata > Mammalia > Dasyuromorphia > Myrmecobiidae > Myrmecobius > Myrmecobius fasciatus. The sequence continues at coordinate 54,791 of JAJPUD010002643.1, forward strand.
GATAAAAAAGAAATAAATGATAAATGTTGACAAGGATGTGGGAAAGCTGGGAAACTAATGCGCTATTGGTGAACCACTCTGAAGAATAATTTGGAACTATGCCCAAAGGGCTATAGTGGCACACCCTTTGATACAGATCACCTCCAAAATTTTAAAATTGGAAAATAATTTGTTTCCACAAAAATATTTTAGTAGCTCTTTTGGTGCTGGCTAAGTTTTGGAAATTGAGAGGATGTTCAGCAATTGGGGAATAGTTGAACAAACTTTGGTATATGATTCCAATGGAATTGTGCTATAAGAAATGACAAGCAGGACAATTTTAGAAAAATCCTGGAAATACTTACATGAACTGATACAAAATGAAGTGAGCAGAAGATCATTGTGCACAGCAACAGCAATATTATATGCTGAAGAACTGTGAATAACTTAGCTATTCTCTGATCCAAGAATCCCAAATGACTCATGCTGAAAAATGCTATACGCCTCCAGGAAAAACAAAACAAAACAAAACTGAACACATCTGAGTACAGATTGAAGACTACTATTTTTCCACTTTCTTTGTTCTAGTTTTCTTACACAAAATAACTAATGTGGAAATGTTTTACATGATTGCATATGTATGACCTATATTGGATTGCTTACTGAATCATTTAGAGGGGAAGGGAGAAAAGGAGGGACAGAATTTGGATGTCAAAACTTTAAGAAAATGTTTAAAATTGTTTTATGTGTAGTTGGGGGGAAAGTTGCTTTATTTTTAAAAAGCTTATGAGACCACATATTTAGAGCTAGAAGATGCTTTGATGGCCATGTAATCCAACTCCCTCATTTTAAGGAGACTGAGTTGAAAGAAGGTAAGTGATTTACTCAAGATCACATAAGTTATAAGCAGAATTAGGCTTCAAACTTAGGTGCTCTGATTCCATACCCATTTCTGTTCCCACTGTACTGCATAAAAGCTCAAACTTATATCTTACTGATATAGAATTAAAATGAAAAAAAGAGAAAGATGACTTTTGACTGCAAATTGATACTAACATAAGAAAAAACACCTTGGGGAAAATTATGTGTTCATCTTACATTATTTTGAAGTAAATCTTCATTCATACCCAAAGCACATAAGCTTAATAGAGAATCAAGAGAACATTCTTTATATTAGTCTGCACATTTCATTCTGATCTTGATATTTCTTTTCTTATCAGGAAATCTGACTGCATAAATGAGATGTATCATTGTAGTGTCCAACTCCCATATACATTGTCCCCTGGAAGCTTAATAAATGCTGGTAAATGATAATCCCCATTTTTTTTTTATTATTGTATCTATTTGTTTTCCAATTCTATTCTACATTCTTAGAGAAGGTGTGAGTAAAATGTAATGATAATAATAAGGCTTTCAGTTTTATATAGTAGTATGTTTCATGGATTGATGAATGAATTTGTATAGGCAGCATATTCATTTGGTCCATTTGTACATCTATCATAGGTAGGAGCTACAGAACAACAAAATAAACTGGACTCATAATCAAATTGAAAGAAGAGATTAGGCAAGATACATTTGTAATGGAACACAGTAGTTTTACTGAATCCATGCTGCTTCTTCACACAATGATCTAATAAAAAAATAGAAATATTCTTGCTATGATGACATATGTCTGTTCATCTTGAAATGCCAGAATCTCCAAAAAAAAAAAAATTGTACGTGATCCAAAAGATAATGGATAGAGATGGATGGTAGCCATAATTAGGCTGTAGCATATTACCAATGATTACTTGAATACAAAATGACACAAAAGTTATTATTCAGGAAATGCATCATCAGCTTAGAAGGTGGACTGGTCATCAAACAAGAGTGAGAGATAATAGATGGCCAGTCCAAGTGTGGTTCTGATACTATAGAATGTTTAAATATCTAGAGGAATGATTAGGCCATTTCATAGATTGTTTGTGGATGATTAATGGGAAGACAAGGTCAAGTATTATAAATGATTAGATAGAGGTGGTTTGAAGTCTGTACCACTGAAGTCAATATCTCTACTAATAGCACCAGAGATACAATGAAAAAGTTGATTAGTGCAAACATTTCATAACTGGTAAAAAATGCTTATAGGGTACTTGCCTTTTTAAGAAAAAATCCCCCACTATTAAAGCAAATTAGTGTATGACTGTGGACAATTATTCAGCCCCTCCTATCTTTCCATTTTTACACTTTACTCTCTGACACATACTCTTCCATTCAGTAACATTGGCTTCTTAGGTGTTCCATGAACAAGACACTCCATTTTCCACTCCTGGGCCTTTTCTCTAGCTGTCTGCTATGCCCGGAATGTTCTTCCTCTTTTGCTGTGATCATTGACTTCCTGGGCTTCGTTTAATTTCGAACTAAAATCCCATCTTTTACTTACCCTCTTGCCCAACACTCTTAATTCTAGTTCCTTCTCTCTATTGATTATTTCCTTTTTATCCTATAGATTGCTCGCATTTATTATATATTTGCTTGCATGTTGCCTCCCTCATTATGTTGTAAACTCCTTGAGAATAGTGATTGTTTTTGCTTCTTTTTGTATTCCTAGTGCTTAGCATTGTGCCTGACACATATTCAAACACTTAATGAATCCTTATTGATTTATCAATTGAGTAATTTCTCTTAGCCTCAGTTTCCTCATCTGTAAAATGGGAATGACAATGCCTATTTTGTACATTTCACAGATTTGTTGTGAGCATTGCATAAATCTCACCCTGCCTCCAAATCGAGTAGATTTTCCAATATATTATGGTGCTGCTGATTTCTTAGATTGTAGAATTACAGAATTTCGGACTGATAAGGGAAATCAGAGACAAACTAATCCAGCCCACATGTGAATAAGAATCTCTTTCCTGATGATTTCCAAGGGACCATCATTCCAAGGTTAATTCAAATAAGTCTGGTCTCAAGATCACAATAACTCCTGAATGAAGTGACCAATGAAGACTTGCCAAGTTGAGAAAAAGTCTCATCACCTATAATGATTGCATTAAGAAATTACAACCTACAGGATCCCATCTAAAGAACCTACCAGCCATCCAGATGAACCTAGGTAGTACACAGGATAAATTGTTGGACTTTCTTGGAATCACTCATTAAGTTTCAGTCCTCTCCTAGATATTTATTAGCTGTATCACCTCAGGGTTAGTCATATTGTTGATATTTGTAAAGCACTTTACAAATCTTAAAATGCTAGCCATAATTATTATTATTAATCCTCTTTAACAATAAAATAGAAATAATAATGGCAACTTACTTACAAGGTTGTTGTGAGATCAACTGAAAAAATAAATGAAAAATGCTCCATAAACCTCAAAGCTTCATATAAATATATGCTATTATTATTATTATTATTATTTTTGCTGAGGCAATTCGGGTTAAGTGACTTGCCCAGAGTCACACAGCTAGGAAGTGTTAAGTGTCTGAGGTCAGATTTGAACTCCTGACTTCAGGGTTGGTGCTGTATTCATTATATCAACTAGCTGCCCCTCTATGCTATTATTATTACTATTAACCAGCACTTTCAAGCACAGATGAAAAAATGATCATTTGGTTTCAATGAAGCTCAACAAAATTCAATTCTGTGAGATGGAATTTATATTTTTTTCCACTATGAAGGTCTTTTTCCAGACCTGCAAACAATGGCTTGATCAGGATTCCTTGTGTTTTAGAAAGATTAGTCAGATTATTGTTCAGGTCCCATGAAAGCATGGAAAGGAAATGAGGAGCATAAAAGCAGGCCACAATCCCTGGAACCCTGAGAACACAAATTTGTCTTCTTAACCATAAATCTTACATCACTTCCCATTTGTTGCTACTTCTTTGTTCAATTCCTTGGCCAAAAAGAAGTTTTCTACCATTTTTTTTTTCTTGGGAAAATGGAAAATATTGCACCTGGCTTCCCTTTTCAGTTCTTTAGTGATCTCATTGCTATTCCAAATTCAACATAGCTATTCCAAATTCAACCTCCAATGGAAACTACAGTGCCTTCTGATCCTCTGCATAATAGTTGGCTTCTCTCTTGTATCTCTTATTTGGCTAATAATTACAGAACTCCACAAATATCTCCAATTTTATGAGCATGGGTCCTCTATACATTTATTAAGAATATGCCTTGACAAACCTTAGCAGACAGTTTTTGTGGATTGTTGTAAAAATACTTCATTACTTAGTAGCGAATTGTCTAGGGATGAGCTTCTCAAAATTTAGCTAGGCTGTTCTGTAAACAACAGGCATCAAATACTTGCCATGTCCAATTTCAAAGCCAAGTTCCAAAAGATAAAGCTAGCAGAATTTGGTTCCCTTGAATAATCTTTTCAATGAAGGAATGGTTTCAGACAAATCTGGGAAGACTTGCATGAATATTGCAAAAATGAAAAAAAAAATGGAAAAACTTGAGAAATTTGATCAGTGAAGTGAGCAATTACAATTCCAAAGAACCCATGACATGGCATGGTCCTCACCTCCTGACAGAGAGGGAATGGAATAAATATGTAGAGTGAGGCACACATTTTTGGACATGGCTAATGTAGGACTTTATTTTTCTATATCATTTGTTACAAAAGTTACCGTATGTGAGAAGGCCAACTTATGATGATTGAAAGGTGTTAATAAGACCAAAGAAATCTGAGGGATAAACCTTAATTAGGATTTTATTTATTTCAACTAATTTTATATGTTATCTTATTCTTAGTGTAGTGATGATTGCTTATCATTTCCTTTTAACTGTGGAAATGTCTGTAGATTTTTAGGAATAGGGAAAGAAAAAAATACATTTTATTTACTCTTTTCCTTAATGACAAAGAGTAGTAGTTTTTGAGCAAAACATAGGAATAACTCAGGTAATAAGAAACTGAATGACAATATTCCAACTCCTGGGGTTGAACAAACCAGTACATTATCATCAGCAAACAGAGCATCTGGAGGGCTAACCATCTATGAGGACTCTCTAATTGGACTCAATGCAGCATAGATAGTTATCCATACTTTTTCACAAGTTGAGGTAACCCTAAAAATATGTTATATCCTGTGAGAGTAGCACTATTTTCAGTTGTGGTTTATTTCTCTTTTCTTTACAACATCTTTTGGAGCAAACACACACACACAAGTATAAACATCTACAGAAACCCTGATAATGGAAATAATTTTTAAGACCCACTGTGAATTGGGTCTTTCAAAACAAACATGGCTCATACTTAAATTCTAATCTTATTGAGAAAAACATGGCTAAATAATCATCGTGTTGTATTTTGTGTCCTGGTACACAAATGAGGAATAATCTAGAGGTGAAAAATAATGTAATAGATAGACCAGTGATGATGCATCCTAATGGATTTATTAAAAGTGAAGAAATTTTTTCTCAATCTTTAAAAGAAGTATTAGTAAAAATTGTCAAGATGTTCAATCAAGGTTGTGATGACTATAGATACTATAGATTTATTATCAGTAAGTAAATCATAAATAAACATTTCCTGGTATTTCATTATTTATCTTTGTTTTGTTACATATATATGGGGAAAATCTCCCTTTAGAATTGTAAGAGCAAGCTTTATTTCATGATAGACTGAAATGAGGATTTATTCTTGGTAGCAATTTCAGTATGAAAAATAAATAGGATCAACTTGATGAAAAAAAGTTTGTCACCATTTCTTACAAAGAATTTTTTTTTTATCTTAAATATTAGAAGATGTAACTATTCATCCACAAATGGAATTTACATTAAAAGCTATAATTTTACTAGGTGCATTCCTGTAATACTTGAGGGTTTGAATAAGTCTTATCATCTCTAGATTATAGTCCCTAATTACTAAACATTTCCCATAAACTTTGTTAATTTTCCAATTGTTTGTTTTTGATTAAATATGCTATAATCCATAAGCCTTAATAAATTATCCACATCATCAAATCATCTTCAGGCAATTTGATTCTCCAGTGCTTGCTTTAGTGTTTAGCATATGGTGAATGCTTAAAAATGATTTTTAGTGTGAAGTCACAATGGTAGATTAGGAGTAGCCACCCTGCTGAACTTTTCCAGCACTGTCTACCAACCAACTTTGAAAAAAATGCCTCCAATCAAATTTTGGAGTGACAGAGCCAAATGGGATATTTTTACTTAAGAGAAATCTGTGGCACTGAAGTGGAGGCCTGTCTGGAGGCCCAGCAGCAGTAGCAAAGCAGAAAGCTTTGGGAGCTTTCAGCCCAAGCCAGTAAGGGGAGCAGATAATTAGTCTAAAAGAGATTATAATTTCTGCTGGCACTGGGTACAGTTGGAGCTAAATGACAACTTTATTGCTTATCCAGTTTGGGTCACAGTTTTAGGGTGGAGAAGAAAACTGGTAGTCTGTTACAAGATAGTAAAAGCCTTGATTATAGTTTCAAAGCAAAAAAAGAATACTAGTACACAAGGTAGTAGGAAAACAAGATCCCTTCCTGGGTAAAGACCAGAGAAAAGAGTAAGAGAGCAGTGAGCATCCCTCTCCCAGGATTATACCACCTTAGGAGCAGCAAAAACATGCAGATCCTCAGAACTAGCTCAGAAAACAGCAGTGCATATACCAAAAACTTGAAGATTGGGATGCTGCCTCCTTACCAAGAGGTAACCAGAGTCTAACTTTAACATAAAATTCAAAATCAAGAAATAAGATGGAAGAATGAGCAAACAATAACAAAATTTGACCATAAAAATGTACTCTATAGAGGTAAGGAAGAACAAGAAATTAAGTTAGATGACAATAATGTAAAAACAGCTTAAAAAAAAAGTCACATAAAAAAATTCTAATTGGTCCCCAAACCTACAAGAATTCCTGGAAGAAATGAGTGATAGAGGAAAAAATTGGAAATCAGAAGGATTCAAGAAAACTAGCTTGGTGAAAGAGCACAAAAATACTGAAAAAAATATCTTAAAATAGTGTTGAAGAAGTGAAAAAGAGGTACAAAACTTACTGAAGAAAATAATTTAAAAAATTAGAATTAGGCAAATGGAAGCTAATGCCTCCATAATATATCAAGAAAATATAAAGCATAATCAAAATGATGAAAAAAATAGAATAAAATGAAATATCAGAAAAAAAAAACTGACCTGGAAAATAGATTGAAGAGGGATAATTTAAGAATTATTGGATTACCTGAAACCTGTGATGAAAGAAATATCCCAGATATTTTTCAAGAAATTATCAAGGAAAACCACCCTGATATACTAAAACCAGAGATTAAGATAGAAATTGAAAAATCCATCAATCACTTCCTAATAGAGATCCCAAAATAAAAACTCCCAAGAATATGATAGTCAAATTCCAGAGTTCCCAAGTCAAGGATTAAAAAAAAAAAAATTCAAGCAGTCAGAAGGAAGCAATTCAAATATTGTGGAACCATAGTCAGGATAGGAAAGGATTTAGTTGCTTCCATATTAAAAAAGTAGAGGGTTTAGAATATGATATTCCAGAAAGCAAAGGAGTTAGGATTTCAAAATGACATATCCAGCAGAGCTGAAGGTACTCCTTCAGGGGACAAAATGATATTTAATGAAAAAGAGGGATTTCAAGAGTAGTCATGAGACTCAATAAAGTTCTATTGTTGACTTTTCTACTTGTAAAGATGATACATATAGCTCCTAAGAACTTTATCATCATTAGTGCCATTAACAGGAATTTATACAGACAGAGGGCATGGGTGTGAGTTTTTTAATATCGAAATGATCTCCAAAAAAAAAAAAAAACTAAATAAATAAGTAAAGGTATGAAAAAGAGGAAGACACTGGAAAAAAAGGGGATGGGAGATATAGAATGGGAAATTTTTCTCATATAAAAGAGATACACAAGAAGTTTTACAATAGAGGGGAAAATGGATGATAGTGGTGATAGACAATTCTTTGAAGAAAATTAATATTGTGGTACATTATTTAATAACAGATATTTCTTTGTGATTCATCTTTATTTGATGGACCCTATTTTCTGAAGGACAAACACCAAAAAACAAAACAAACAAACAAAACCAAACAACTAGAAGAGATGACTTATGCTTTTAGTCAAGATTGCTAGAGTTTTCTGATCCTCATAAAGTAATTAGCATATCTTAAGTATCAAAGAGAGGTAAAGTTAATCAGTTATTGGAAAGCCATTTCCCTGAGGTCCAGATTTTTTCCCCTGAGGATTAGTTCTGTCTCATCACACAACAATTAAGTAATAGGGAGGAGCTGGAAACTCTTAATCTACCTTTAAAAAGCCTACCAATTGTGATTGTCTTGCTATTGCCTGGGGATGTTTAAATAATGTAATGTCAATCCTGACTATGTTATCAATAGTGAATCTAAAGAAGGCACATGGATGTTGCTAGAGGTTTTGCTTTATTATCTTGGTAAAAGTCTCAAAAAATCCTGTCAGCTCTTGCTTAGGATCTTTGGCCATTGAGAGGTGTCAATGAAGTAATCTACTAGTAATTTCTAATTTAACTAAAAGATTGATTGTGTTCAGAACTTTCTCTCTCAGAAATTTTAAGGAAACATCTCTCTTTTATTATCAAGTCATATGCCCCTGTTAATAAATAACCTCTTGCTTGGAGAATTGACTCCATTTATCCAATAAAGATGTGAGTGTGTGTGTGTGTGTGTGTGTGTGTGTGTGTGTGTGTGTGTAGGTTTGTGTGTGTGTAGAGAAATGAGATAATAGACAGGGGTGGATGGCAAAAGGTAAGGCAGAAAGGAGAGGAAGAGAGGGAGGAAGAGGAGGAAAAGAAGAAGAAAAAGGAAGAAGAAAGGAGGAGGAGGAGGAGAAATAATTGAGAATCATCTGCAAGTAGCTATTCCTGAATATATTCTAGGTACCTAAGGTACGTGAACTTTTTCATTGCTATCATACACTCTGGACTAATGAAACTTTTACCAATGCAACTCTTCACTTTAAAAATAAGAATTCTCTTCATCACTATCCAACAATTTGTTTAAAAGAAATGTACTTGAAACAGAAACACACAGACAGAGTTTTAATAAAGGGCTGGAGCAGAATCTATTTTGCTTTAGCTGAAGTAAAAAAAAGGGTAGGGGTAGCAATCATGATCTCAGACAAAATAAGAGCAAAACATAGACCTATTTTAAAGAGAAAATTAGGAAACTACCTTATGCTAAATGGTATGATAGACAGCGAAGTAATATCAAGTATTTCTATAGCAAGTTTCTTAAGTGAAGACCTCATTTTTCAAATATATACTGGATAGAATTGAGTCAGATTTATAAAGATGAGGCCCATTCCTCTATTGATAAGGGTCAAAGGATATAATAAGCAAGCAGTTTTAAGAAGAAATCAATGCTGTCTATAGTCATATGGAAAACATTACTCTAAATCAGTACTTTTTAGAGAAATACCAATTAAAAAAACTTTGAGGTACTACACCACATATATTAAACATGACAAATACTGGAGGGGATGAGGAAAATATATGTACATTAATGAACTACTTGTAGAGTAGTGAAATGGTCCAATCATTCTGGAGAATAATTTGGATCTATGCCCCAAATGCTACAAAACTGTGCATTCTCTGACCCAGAAATACCCTTGTACACAGTAGCAGTAATGTTGTAATAATGATCAATTGTGAATTTCTTACATATTCTGATCAATGCAAATACTGGAGGGGATGAAGAGAACATATGTACATTAATGAACTACTTGTGGAGTAGTGAAATGGTTTAATCATTCTGGAGAATAATTTGGAACTATGCCCAAAATGCTATAAAGCTGTGCATACCCTTTGATTCAGCAGTGTCTCCTGGATCTATATCCCAAAGCAATCATAAAAAAAAAAAAAAAAAAAAAAAAGCACTCACAAATGCAAAAATGTTTATTGCAGTTCTTTTTGGGGTGGCAAAGAACTAGAAATTGAGTGCTTGCCCATCAATTGAGAAATGACTAATAAGTTAGAGGACATGAATGTAATAGAATATAGTTCTATAAAAAATGATGAGCAGACTAATTTCAATAAAGTCTGGAAAGATTTATATGAACTGTTGCTAAATGAAGTGAGTAGAACCAAGAGAACATTGTACACAGCAATAGCAGGATTGTGTGATGATCAATTGTGATGGACTTGGCTATTTTCAACAATGAGGTAATTCAAGGCAATTCCAATAGATTTGTGATGGAAAGACATATTTGCATCCAGAGAGAGAACTATGGAGAGTAAAACATACTATTTTCACTGTTTCTGTATTGTTTATTTGCTTGTCTTTTTTCTTTTTCATGTTTTTCCCCCTTTTTGATTTGATTTTTTTCTCAAGTAGCATAACAAATATGGAAATATGTTTAGAAGAATTGCCCATGCTTAACCTATAGGGGATTTCTCACTGTCTACTGGAAGGAGAAAGAGGGAAAATGAGTTGGAACCCAAGGTTTCACAGGAATGAATGTTAAAAATTACTTTTACATATATTTGAAACATAAAAAAGTCATTATAAAAAATCCAGCGTTCCAAGACAATTCCAAATTCACAATGAAAAATAAGCTACCCACCTCCAAAAGGAGAACTGATGAATTAAGTGCAATTGAAATATAATTTTCTCATTTTCTTTATTTTCTTTCACCTTTTTTGAAACATAACTAATTTGGAAATATGTTTTGTATGATTTCACATATGTAATTGATATCATATTACTTGCATTTTCAGTGGGCAAGGGAGAGTATTGGAGGGAGGGAGATAATTTGGAATTCAAAATTTTAAAATATGCTAAAAATGAAAGAATCATAAAATGTTTGAAAATTATTTTTAGTCATTAATTTATGCACAAAATGAGTCAGATATTTATAGTGTCTAGATTCAGTTGATCATAATGAATAGAAAACTGAAGCTATATGCTCTATATTAGGGCAACTATTCATCTTTAGAACAAGTACTTGGGTTCTTTGGTGCTTCACTTGATGCCAAAACTCAACAACATTGTTACCTTCCTATTACTTTAGATCACATCATTCATATTATTTATCTAAATCCAAAAGCTGATATTATATATAATGAAGGTAAATTAGAATTTTTTTCCAATAAAATCTGAGTGAAAAAAGCATATCTACAGAGTACTAGAAATGCTAGTCACAGAAATGAGAAGAAAAAAATTCAGGGGATAAGCATCAATAAAGAAGTAATAAAATTATCATTTTTCAGATAAAATGATGGTGTACTTAAAAAAACCTTAAGAGTCAACAATAGCTTCAGAGAACTTGTTAGACATTTTCATATATATCATTAGCTAGGTGGTTCACTGGATAGTGTGATGGACTTGGAGTCAGGAAGATCTGAATTCAAATTTGAACTCAAATAGTTTTTAGCTGTATAATCTTGCACAAGTTACTTAATCTCTGCCTCAATTTCTACCATCTGTAAATGGGGATAATAATAATACATACTCACCAGGATTTTTGTGAAGTTCAAATAAGAAAATATTTCTAGATTGCTTAGCCAGGTTTGTAGATATATTACATAAATGAGAGCCCTTATTATTCTAATAAAATCCAACAAGAGAAAGATAAATTCCATTTAACATAATTATGGAAAGTATACAATCCTTGAGAGTCTACCTACCAAGATAAACACAAGAACTATATAAATAGCTACAAATCTCTTTTTAGCAAAATGTTGTCCTAAATCACTGGTAAAACACCAATCCAAACTACCCCCAAATTACTTTATAATATTAGAAAAAACCTCATAATGAAATTTATAAAAAGGAAAAAAGGACAACAAAAACATATTAAATGCTTACTGTATGCCGAGCCCTGAGCTTAATCTTGGGGATATAAAAAAGCCAAACAAAAGATAATCTTTGACTTGAGTTTATGGAGAAAGACCATATACAAAAATAGTTAATGGGGGAGAAGTTAAGTTTTGCATCCCAAGTCAAGAAAATGTTTTGGAAGTTGGGGAGCCAGGAACATGATGGGAAAGTGAATGAAGGAGGCAAAAAAAAGGTAATTTCATGGAAAATAATGAAAAAAGTTGGTGGAGCTGTGAAATGATACAACCATTCTGTAGAGCAAGCTGGAACTATGACCAAAGGGCTATAAAACTGGCCATATCTTTTGATCTAGCAGTGCCATTACTGTGCTTTTATCCCAAGGAAATCATAAAAGAGGGAAAAGGACCTACATGTGCAAAAATCTTTGTGCCAGCTTTTTTTGTGGTAGCAAAGAATTGGAAAACGGATAGATGCCCATCAATTGGGGAATGGCTAAACAAGTTGTGGTATATGAAGATAAAGGGATATTATTTTTCCATAAAAAATGATGAAGAAGCTGATTTTAGAAAGGCCTCTGAAAGATTTTCATGAACTGATGCTGAGAGAAACAAGAACCAGGATACATTGTATACAGTAACAGCAAGACTATGCAGTGATCAACTATGAAAGTCTTGGTTCTTCTCAGTAGTTCAGTGATTCAAAGCAACTCCAATTGACTTGGTAAAAAAATGCCATCTTTTTTGAGAAAAAGAAGTAAGGAGATTGAATGTAAATCAATACACGCTATGTTCATTTCTTTTTTTTTCTCTGTTTTTTTTTTTAATATCTCCCATGATTTTCTCTCTGATTTTTCTCTCCCAACATGATTCATAATGCAAAATATGTAGAAATAAATAAATAAATAAATACATGCATTTTTTTTTAAAGAATTGAGTAGTGTGGTAGGGCCAGATTTCATACTTGGACTAAATAATTTTGGAAGTGGTTAAAAATAGTTAGATTGGTGAGTGGAATATTTTAGATTCACAACTTCCAAAAGCAAGGTACTTGATGAATACAAAAATTTAACCTGGTAGGAAAATTACTCTTTTAAAAAATGTTTTTGTGGATATATTTATTTTATATTATCATGGGTTCCTGAATATCTTTCCCTTTCCCTTTTCCTTTCCAGACAGTCATCTCCACATAATATATACTTTTTGAAACAGAAGAAAAGAAAAAATATCAGCAAAACTGATTAAGACATTGAAGATACAGACAAGTACAGATTCTGTGGATTTTTTTTTATAAAAGAGTGGAAAGTCAATGCCTTTTTATATCTCTTCTTTGAAATCATGCTTATTATTATTTTTTAAATTTTGAGACATTTACTTCTGATTTTTTTCTGGCTGTTCTTTTTGTTTATATTATTGTTTTTTCTTTCTCTTTATTTATATATATGTACATATGTATGTGTGCATGTATGTATGTATGTATGTCATGTTCTTGGCTTTGCTTACTTCACTCCATATCCCTTCATGTAGATCTTTCCTTGTTTCACTGTATCCATCACCTTCACCTTCATCATGTCTTAAAAATAAAGTAAAATTCAATGACATTCACATATTGATTGGCATAGCAATCCCTAGTTCAAAATACAAGATGCAAGGCATATGTGAAGAATTCACATGACTTTCTCTTTGCCAAAAAGTACCTTTATTTTACAAGAAGAGAAGACAAAATGAAGAGTTAAAATAGACATCAGGAATGGTAAGTAGGAAATTTTATTGGGAGAACATATAGTTAGCAAGGAAAAGGATTTTTAATAATTAATAATAATAAAAAAAGACAAGTTCCCCAATGGAACTCACAATTAACCAGGAAAAAGGGAATTTGCCATGAGGTGGGAGTATGCCATTATCTGGCAAATTACTTCCATAGAGGAGTCTGACATCCTAAAAGAGTTAGTTAACTATAACAAGGAGAGAGATACCACCAGGCATGGGGGAAAGTAGGGGAGAAGAAAGACAATATGAGGCAATGACGTGGTGCACTAATTCCAATGGGGATTCAACAAAGATGGCATAGACCATGGACAGATTTATAGGGATAATTTTAACCTTGGGGATTTGACATCATAATCTGGATTTCTAATTGGATACAGTAAGATGGGTTTTACCAAGATCTCCATAGGGGCAGGACTGCAAGGCTGTGCTAATCTCAATCAGTGCCCTTCCTTGCTTGCCTCCTGAAGTATTACAGTCTTATATAAGTACTGCAAGCTTTCTCTGCCTATCTCTACTAATTACCTAGAACCTCATCACATACCACAATTTGTTTAGTTTTTTCACAATTGATAGGCATTGACTTTGTTTCCAGTTCTTTACTGTCACAAAAACCCCTGCAATATTGAAGTTATCAATTTCTCCATTACTCAACTGTCTTTTCCAGTTCTTTAGGATTTCTTAAAGAATTTTTTTTTGTACATGAAGAGGTTTTTTTTTAAATGAACTCCTAAGGAAATTGTTAAAATGAAATCTTTATTAAGGCTTTTGCTTTCAATTATGAAGCAAACAGAAAATTAAAACTTTATTAAAAACTATCAAGGCAGATAAAATTGATGAACTGACTATAAGGGATTAATCATAAGGATTCAAAAATGGGCTAAATTTTTAGGGTTGATATTACTTTCTTTTCCTTTTTTATTAAATATTTTAATTTTCAAAATATGTGCATAGATAATTTTCAATATTCACCCTTGCAAAACCTTGTGTAACAAATTTTTCCCTTCCTTACCACCATCCCCTCCCACAGTAAGCAAGCACTTCAAATATGTTAAACATGTCCAATTCTTCTATGCATATTCCACAATTATCATGCTGCGCAAGAAAACTCACAAGAAGGAAAAAAAAGAGAAAGAAAACAAATTGTAAGCAACAATACTATGTTGTGATTCATACTCAGTTAGAGTATGGGTGTAGATGGCTTTCTTCATCACAAGATCATTGGAAATGGCCTGAATAATTGTGGAAAATTGTCCATCAGAATTGATCATCCTATTTATTGATCATCATCTAATTGATCATTGTATAGTCTTCTTGTTGCCATGTACAATGATCTCCTGGTTTTGCTCATTTCACTTAGCATTAGTTCATGTAATTCTATCCAGGCCTCTCTGAAATCATCCTACTTATTGTTTGTTATAGAACAATAATATTTTATAACATTCATATATCATAACTCATTCATCCCCTCTCCAACTGATGGGCATCCACTCAGTTTCCAGCTTCTTGTCACTACAAAAAGGATTGCCACAATTGCTTTTGCACCCATAGGTCCTTTCCCATTTTTTAGAATCTCTTTGGGATATAGACCCAGTAGAGACATTACTGGATCAAAGGGTATGCACAGTTTGATAGCCTTTGGGGAAAGTTCCATACAGTTCTCCAGAATGTTTGGATCAGTTCACAATTCCACCAACAATGTATTAGTATCCCAGTTTTCCTACATCCCCTCAAACATTTATCAGTATCTTTTCTGTCATCTTAGCCAATCTGAGAGATGTGTCGTGGTACCTCAGAGTTACCTTAATTTGCATTTCTCTGATCAATAGTGATTTAAAGCCTTTTTTTATATGAGTAATGGTTTTTTATTTCTTCATCTGAAAACTCTCTCTTCATATCCTTTGACCATTTATCAATTGGAGAATAACTTGTATTCTTAAAAATTTGAGTCAATTCTCTATATATTTTAGAAATGGGGACTTTCTCAGAACCCTTGCATATAAAATGTCTCCCCAATTTTCTGCTTCCCTTCTAATCTTGTCTACATTGGTTTTGTTTGAACAAAACCTTTTTAATTTAATATAATCAAAATTATCCATTTTGTGTTCCATGATGTATTCTAGGTCTTCTTTGGCCATAAATTCCTTCCTTCTCCACAGATCTAAGAAGTAGACTATAATTTCTTCTTCTAATTTGCTTATAGTATCACTTGTTATGTCTAAATCATGAACCCATTTTGGCCTTATCTTAGTATAGGTTAGGTGTGGGTCAGTGCTTAGTTTCTGTCATACTACTTTCCAATTTTTCCAACAATTTTTGTCAAATAGTGAGTTCTTATTTCAGAAGTTGGGGTCTTTGGGTTTGTCAAATACTAGATTACTATAGTCATTAACTATTGTGTCTTGTGAACCTAACTTATGCCACTTATTGACTTCTCTATTTCCTAGCCAGTACCAAATGGTTTTGATGACTGCTGTTTTATAATATAGTTTTAAGTCTGGTATAGGTAGGTCACTTTCATTTGCATTTTTTTCATTAATTCCCTTGAAATTCTTGACCTTTTGTTCTTCTAGCTCTGTAAAATAATTTCTTGGGAGTTTGGTTGGTATGGCACTGAATAAGAATAATTTAGGTAGTATTGTTATTTTTATTCTATTAGCTAGGCCTATGAGCTCTTGATATATTTCCAATTCATTGGATCTGACTTTATTTGTGTGGAAAGTTTTTTGTAGTTGTGTTCATATAGTTCCTGACTTTGCCTTGGCTAGTAGACTCAAAAATGTGCTATTTTTTTTAAAACATTCACTTATGATAAGAAAAATAATCCTGAGGTCCATGAATCAGCTACTCCTCCATAACAGCATCATAGGAAAATAAGATTAATGTTAAGAGGGAGGAGTTTTAAGTACTTATGACTGATGTGATTAATAGGGAGGGTATGGGGTCAAAATTCATTCAGCAGACTTGTTAAAAATCCTCCCAACACATTAGTTAACACTATAATCTGGAAACAATGGAGATTGATACATAAATTTCAATAGTATAAAACTAGTAATGAAATCTTTGAGTCAAAGAATATGGACCTTAAATTAATTTTATTTTCATGACTTCATATTACTTTCCCAGGGTGTCAAGTGAAAGTATGGGATTGTTAAATTTTTATTTTTCCTATTATTAGTGAGTTGGATTATTCTGGTAAATTCTTTTGGTAAATTCATTATCCATTAGATAAATGTTTAATGAATATGAACAAACAGTTCTCAAAAGAAGAATTTCAAATTATTCATGTTTTTGACAGAATGAATCAAATCTTACCAACTTATCCACATATATACACACATATATGTATATATGTGTATAGGCATGTATATACAAATACATGTATATATTAATTATTTTTATGTATATTAAAATATATGTTTTGTAAAATATCCCTTTAAAAATTTGATTGTTATAGCATGAAAAAAGACTTTTTTAATATTTTAAGTTTTATAATATTGACTGGATCCAGTAATGACTACCACTTATTTCTTCAGCTAATTAACTTATCATTAATTTCTTTAAGGAATATTTTGTAATTGAAGTTATAAAAGTCTTTTGTGTACTTTGGTAGATTGATCCCTACATAGTTTATGCCTTTTATAGTTATTTGGAATGAAGTTTCCTTTTTTTTAGCATTACCTCTTAGGATTATCATTATCATCATCACTGCTATCATCATCTATAATACAGCCTTTAACTTTGCTGAAGTTTTTAATTTCTTCACTATTCAACTGCTTTTGCTAGTTCCCTGGAATTTCCTACATAAATCATAATATTAGTAAATGGGAATAGTTTCCTTTCCTCTTTACTCATCTTTATGCTTTTAAATAATTTCTCTTTTCTTATTGCTATTTACTATTGCTTTATTTTGTACAATATATAAAATAATGGTAAGGAAAGATATCCTCCTTGCTTTACTCCTGTCTTTTTATTTTTATTTTTTTATGAAAGTTTTTTTAATTTTCAAAAAATATGTATGGATAATTTTTCAACATTAATGCTTGCAAAACCTTGTGTTCCAATATACCCCCTCCCCATTCTCTTCCCTAGATAGCAAGTAATCCAATATATGTTAAACATGATAAAAATATATATTAAATCCAATACATGCAAACATATTTATACAATTACTTTGTTGCACAAGAAAAATCAAATCAAAAAGGAAAAAAAATGAAAAAAGAAAATAAAATATAAGCAAACAACAACAAAAATGAATGAAAATGCTATGTTGTGATCTACACTCAGTTCCCACAGTCTTCTCTCTGGGTGTAGATGGTTCCCTTCATCACAAGATCATTGGAACTGGTCTGAATCATCTCATTTTGAGAAGTGCCCCATCCGTCAGAATTGATCATCTTATAATCTTGCTGTTGCTGTGTACAATAATCTGATTCTGCTCATTTCACTTCTCATCTGTTCATATAAGTCTCTCCAGGCTTCTCTAAGTCATCCTGCCAATCATTTCTTATTGAATAATAATATTCCATAACATTCATATACCATAACCTATTCAACCATTCTCCAATTGATGGACATCCACTCAGTTTCCAGTTTCTTTCTACTACAAAAAGGGCTGTCACAATTATTTTTGCAGATGTGGGTCCTTTTCCCTCCTTTAAGATATCTTTGGGATATAAGCCCTATAGAAATACTCCTGGATAAAAGAGAAATTCCATTAAAAATAACTGTTGATAGTATAAAATATTTGGGAATCTATTTGCCAAGGAAAAGTCAGGAACTATACGAACTAAACTAAAAACTTCAAAACACTTTCCACACAAATAAAGTCAGACCTAGTCAATGGAAAAATATCAAGTGCTCATGGGTAGGCCGAGCAAATATAATAAAAATGACAATACTACCCAAACTAATTTACTTATTTAGTGCCATACCAATCAAACTCCCAAGAAATTATTTTACAAATCTAGAAAAAATAGTAGCAAAGTTCATTTGGAAGAACAAAAAGTCAAAAATTTCAAGGGAATTAATGGGAAAAAAAAAGGCTGATGAGGGTGGCCTTGCTGTACCAGATCTAAAATTATATTATAAAGCAGCTGTGATCAAAACCATTTGGTACTGACTAAGAAATAGAGTAGTAGTGGTATAGGATAGGATAGGATCACAGGACAAACCAGGCAATAACTATAGCAATTTAGTGTTTGAAAAACCCAAAGATCCCAGCTTCTGGCATAAGTACTCACTATTTGACAAAAACTGCTGGGAAAATTGGAAACTAGTGTGGAAGAAGTTAGGGCTTGGTCCACACCTAATACCACATATCAAGATAAGATCTAAATGGGTTCAGGATCTAGATATAAAGAGTGATATTATAAACAAATTAGAGGAACATAGGATAGTTTACCTCTCAGACCTATGGAGATGGAATAAATTTGTATCCAAAGAAGAATTGGAACTCTTAACTGAACACCAGATAGATAATTTTGACTATATTAAGTTAAAAAGTTTTTGTACAAGCAAAACTAATGCAGACAAAATTAGAAGGAAAGCAATATATTGGGAAATCATCTTTACATTTAAGGGTTCTGATAAAGGCCTCATT
>JAJPUD010002643.1:80033-102445 GCA_023553655.1 Myrmecobius fasciatus
TCTTTCTTTCTTTCTTCCCCAGTTCTCAGTTTGTCTTTGCTTTCACAAAGAATCGATCACAAAGAATTTTAAGGGAAAGATCCTCAGAGTTTCTGGCCAGTACAGAAACAATTACTATTTTTTATTCATTTTGGGCCAGTAACACCCAAACAATAAACCAGTGAGGCTTGGGTTGGGATCTATTATTGGTCAATCAGAGAGAGTCAGAGTGATTTGGGTGTAAAGGCATAGTCAAACAGCTCCATTAAATCCTTGAATGAGGATAAAGATGGAATCAGTCAGCTACCACACTGATGGGAAATTCTCCAACTTGAAAAAGTTACAAGCCAAAATTAAAATGGAGTTCCTGCTGGTACTTGATTGTTTTTGTTGTTTTCATATGATCGTGCCCTCAGTGAAATCTCCAAAGCTGAGATGTAACAAAGTATGGATTACGTCTCTGCTACTTGTGCTAATTTTGGCCTAACAATTAACACTAAGAAAACACAGGTCCTCCATCAACCAGCACCACAACATCCATATGTGGAACCATCAGTTATAGCAAAAGATGAGGTTTTGAATGCTGTGGATAATTCTCTTACTTTGATAGCATATCTTCCAATGATGTCCACATTGATACTGAGATTGACACACACATGGCCAGAATTAGCTCAGTGTTTGGGAGTCTCCGAAGGAAAACATGGGAGAGGAGATGTATTAGCCTGAGTACAAACTGAAGATCTACAGAGCCACTGTGCTGACCTCATTGTTGTATGTCTAACAAAACTGGAACAGTTTACTAATGCCATACCAGGAAATTGAATTGCTTCCTTTTAATTGTCTTGGAAGATTCTGAAGATCAACTGGTAAGATAAAATTCTAGACACTAAAGTCCTTTCTTGAATTAAACTGCCAAGGATTCTTACTACTGCAAAGAACACAACAATGTTGAGCTGGCCACATTGTTCAAATACAAAATGTATACTTGCCAAAAAAAAACCTATTTTATGAAGAAGTCACATTGGGCAAGTTCTCACAAAGTGCTCAGAAAAAAACAATACACGGACACTCTTAAGGTATCTCTTTAGAACTTTAGAATCAATTGTATTACATGAGAGACACTGGCACAACATGGTGTTTCCTCATCAGAAAAGTGCTGTACTCTATTAACAAGCAGAATTAAATTAGCTCAGAAGAAATGTGAGATGCACAAATTTAGAAAAGCCACCCCAAATGTTCATAGGGACTATTTGTGTCTGACCTATGGCAGATCATTCTGAGCTCATATTGGTCTGATCAGCCATAGTCAGAAACACTGTAACTCGATTTTAACACATTGATGTCATTTTGGACCCTTCCAAGAAAGGACAACAACAATGTCTTTGAATTGTTGGCTTGAACCATTTTTTTAATCTTTCCATGTTTATGATATTCAGTTGTTTTAATCCTTGATCTATTTGTCAGAATTGGCCAAACACTACTTGATGTAGTGTTTGATTCCTATTGTGTCATTCCTTAGTGCTGTGAAGTGTTGATATATTGGTTCCTATATTAGAATCTGTACCAAAATTTATTCTTAAGGTTAGCTCAGCCAAGACCAGCACCTCCAAATAGCACCTTTTTAATCTATTTCTATGTAAATGAATATTTCATGGACATCTGTGCTACTGTGAATTCTGGGTTCTGAGGTTATGACTTATTCCTACATGTATCTTTTACCCAAATAACAGTCAAAAGTGATCTATTAGTAACAAATGTGGTAGTATATTCCCTGGACATTGACCTGACCAATACAATTGTTGTAGTCCTGAGATGCTGCAAAATCTGAGACTATGATGAATAGAGGTATAAATAAATGAAAACTGACATCCACAATATTGTTTTTTCCTAAGGCAGAAAAATGAAGTAATATATTTAAAAAGCATATTTGATGATATAAGTTTTGCTCTATTACCTGGTCACCAGAAAATCTAATTAATCTAACCTCTCTCATTCTTCAAGCCTTTTTAGAATCTCCATCTGAGCCATTCCTAAAATCTTTAGACCTATAAAGGAATGTTGTAGTATAATTTTAACTCAATACAATTAGAAAGTAATATAATGCATGATGTTATACAGAAAATGACAACATACTCTAATTCAGTATAATGTAATTCAATATGATATGATATAGTTTGATATTATAAAATGCAATAAAATTAATATAATTTATAATGTCATATGATATAATGTGACATAATTAATTATCCTAATATAATATTACATCCTATTTTCTTTGAGTCTTCTTTAAGTTTTCCTTAAATCTGTCTCTATAGGAGAATTTTGAGCATATTTGCTCTTAGCTAAGTTTTGCATTCTATTAACCTCTGGGAATGAGGAAGCCTAGCACAAGTAGAGTAGATGCAAATTTGGCAGATTGGTAGCATTTTTGTTACTCTTATGATTTTCAAAAACTTTTTGCATTGAATCAGTTCTCAGATATCAAGATGAGATAAGGTTCTCAGCAATTTCAAATAACTCCATGGCTATACCTGCAAAGCTCCAAATGTCTGAACCCAATGGGTGATGGGCAATTTAACATGCAAATTACATCATCAGTCATGTAGTTCCTCAGATGGCATGTAAAAATGCAAGCTTTTGACTGGACAAACTTTCCCTTCCTGTAAATGCCATGAAAATGCCTTGAGAATCAATTTCTCATGTCAGTTTCTTGCCCTCTCTGATTTTATTATGCGATAGGCTCTCAATAATCAGGAACAAATATGAGGTAGGGGATTTTGTTGGAAGAGTTTAAAAATTTACTACACATGCTTAGTTTTTGATTATTGATAGACTATGCTGGTGCATCTTGGTTGGGGGGGGGATGTCCAAAAAAGAAATGTATCCCTTTAAGGGGCTTTTTTTTTAAGAGGTTTTATCAAAACCTCTGTTTAGTTAAGCACTTGACATCATTAGGCTATATTTAAATGGGTTTAGGAATATCTACTCTTATCCCTTTAACCACCTCCACCCCTCATTGCCCCACCCAGTTATACTTAACTCAGGAGTTCACTAAGGCAGATATGAGAAGAAATTGTATGCTAAATATAAATGGATTATCATATATGGAGAACAGCATGTTGCCAGAACATAGAACGAATAAGGGAAGTTATAATATGCCTGGAAAATATATATGGCTTTTTTATGGAAATGATAGAGTAACCCATGAAATTTGATGAGACCAAGAAGAGAGAGGAGTGGAAAGGACAGAAGAGAGGAGAAAAGAGGAGAAAAGAGGAGAGAAGGGAAAGAGAAGGGGAAGAGAAAAGAAGAGAAGGGAAGAAGGAAAAGAAAGAAAAGGGAAGGGAATGGAAGGGAAGGGAAGGGAATGGAAGGGAAGGGAAGGGAATAGAAGGGAAGGGAAGAAAAGGGAAGGGAAAGGAAGGGAAGAAAAGGGAAGGGAAGGGATGAAGGGAAGTGAAGAGAAGAGAAGAGGAGATAGTGAAAAAATTGATAGACATATAGGAGAAAAATCAAGAGACAATAGTTTCATCAAAACTCATAGGAGAGTGAATATTCATGAGAACAGGGTGGACAGCAGTGTCAAATGCAAGAAAGATGTGTGCCAAGAAACAGCTATTGCATTTGTTGATTAGGAGATCATAATTAATCTTTTGGTGAACATTAATAATAAATAATATGTGCTTCTGAAATGAGATTGATGTTGTTAGCTAAGAGGTAGAATGGGTAGGAATATGGATAGTCTAATGCATACACATCAACAATTTTAGAAAAAACAATAGCAGGTGGACCAATAACATGATCTTGCTGAGCAAAGATTGTGAGGTATCCATATTATACAGAAGAAACTTTTTTCACTTTGCAGAGACAGAATAACATGCTTGTGAGCAGTAACCTAGAAATATAAATATATTCTGGTACATCATGGTCGAAGTGATTGTTTTTAGAGAGCAACAAGGGGTCCAGACTACTTCTAAAACATCTGCTGCCCTTCAGAAGCAAAGCATTTGAATGGATAAAAAACAATAGAGCAGGTGACAGTCATTCAATTATCGACCAACAAATTAACAAAGTATACAGCTTAAATCTTCTTCTCTGTGTAAATCAGGATACTTCAGGCATAATGGATGCTCTATCATCAAAGAATATGTATTTAGAAAAATGCCAACTACCACTGTAGTTTACAACTGTAAAACTAGGCAGAATAAAGTATTAATACAGGGTAGATCTATTTTCACTATTCCCAATCTGTATACAATGCATTCCCAAACCAGACAGAAATAATTTGCAAATTCTCTACTGTTTTAGATTTTTTATCCTGCTATTCCCATCTATTGGCTTTGTTGTTATTTGGCTGATTCCCAGGCTGCCCAGGAGAACAACTGTCAAATTGGTCTTTTACCTACTTTGTCTGTGTCTCTTTTCAAACTCCTGCTTTCTTTCAATTCAATTCACCTTGATTTAATTCAACAAACATCTTTTGATTTATTTCCTTACTTTCTTCCCTTCTGCCTTTTGTTCTCTCTAACGAAGTTTCTGCACTACATCTTTTATTCAATCTTGTCCTCCTAAAATTATTTCTTTTATACCATTCTCCTTTCCTTTGCCCCATAAAAATCTACCATTCTTTGAGTGCTTTCATTTGGTAATGAAAATTATCAAATGTGAGGTAACATGATAGCACAAAAATCCATGCAAAAGGGGCCAGGTTCATGTTCTGGGAATTTACCTAACTAAAATGAATTGAGATCAAAACCAAGGATACAGTGAATACAATGAGGAGATGTACATATAACAGTTACAAGCATAAGTTGTTCTAAAATACCCAGCTGTACTGGATCCCATTAGGAACAAACCAGTTAAATCTAGAACTGAAATCTGGTCAGTGACCAGACTCTATCTGACCATATGAGCAAATAAGATTCACTTCACAAAAGAATCAGAAGAAAGATGTTTATAGATATTTATTTTTGGATAGACTCTATGATTCCATTGTTTTAGGTGGAAGAATTATCAGGAAGAAAATTTGATTAATTCAGGTCTGCCAGCTCCTCCACAATTTATAATCTTAAAGAATTGCCTGGCAATTCCAAGTCTTGGAATTGAAAATGTCAATTGCATCCAGAGAGAAAAGTATGGAGACTGAGTATGGTTTGAAGCACAATATTTTCATTTCTTTGTTTGTTTTCTTATTTTTTCCTCTTTAGTCTGATTTTTCTTGTATAACATTACAAATCTGGAAATTATGTTTAAAAGGATTGCACTTATTTAAACTATATCAGATTGCTTGCTGTCTTCAGGAGGGGGGAGAAAAGAGAGGGAGGAAGGGAGAAAAATTTGGAACATAGAGTCTTATAAAAATTAATGTTGAAAACTACACATGTATTTGGAAAAATAGAATTCTATTAGGAAAAATAATAAGAAAATTAATAATAGTGATTGTCTTCAAAACAATTCCATTGACTCTTATCTGGGAAATACTCTTAAAATCTCTCCCTTCCTTGTAATACTCAAGTTCCCAATCTTCCTGCATTGTAAGCTAATATTAGTCCCTCAGGGAAGTGATGACCAAACTATTACCCAGCAATCATAGCAGCACTTGAACAGGTATAGTTGTCGTTGTTCTTCCTTTGTCATCGTCATCATCGTCATCTTCTTCCTTTGTCTTCTTCATCTTCTCCTTGTTTTCTTCTTCATCTTCTTTTCCTTTCTTCTTTCTTCTTCTTTCTTCCTCCTCCTCTTCTTCCTCCTCCTTTATCTTTTTTTTTTTTTTTTCTGAGGCAATTGGGATTAAGTGATTTGCCCAGGATGACACAGCTAGGAAATATTTCCTTTTCCTTTTCAGTCCCTGCCCTCCACTGGCTGTCTGCAAAAGGCATTTCTCCTTAGGGGAGTGGATTCTAAAATTCTATAGAAGTGATTAGAGAGTAAGTGATGTGCCTCTTCCCTTATTAATTTATGTAAAAAGAGTAAGCTGCCCAAAAAGGGAGGCACACATGCATTGAAAGCACAATCAGTGATTTTTTTTCACCCAAATGTCTCTAAAACTTTTTCTATTACTGTTGAAGGCATCACTCCAACTCTAGTTATCAAGATTCACAATCTAAGGGTTATCTTTAAGTTATTATGTATCATATCAATTTCCAAATTTTGCATGTCCACCTCAGTAAATAACATCACTCACATATGTTCCCATCTCTCACTTAGTTCAGGGACTTATCACTTATTGATAAAATGATTATCAAAAATAAATAAGATATACCAGGCCCTTTATGGGCATTTAATAAATGCTTGTGTTCTCTCCCTTCCCTAATATATTTCAGCTTTTCATTGGTATCTCAAGTCTTCCTCAACTTCAATGAATTATTCTCATAACTGCCAGGATGATTTTCTTAAATTCCAAATCTGAATATTCACTACTCTAATTACTAATTATGATGAATAGTTGATAATAATTGTTCACAGGACTTGTATTTTATAGGAGCAGAGCCTAAATTAGAGATAGGAATCTTAAAAATCATCTGGTGCAATCTCTTACTTTGCAGATGAGGAAAACCAAATCCAGATAATTTAAATGACTTGTCCAAGGCCCCAAAGGTATAAATGACAAACTCATGATTTGAACTCATTTTCTCATTATAAAATTTATGCTCTTTCCACTAAGAGACCTTGCATTGGTACCAATGATACTGAGAAATGCATGACTGAAAAACAAGAAAGATGTGAAATTTGTCAAGTCAGGTATAAACAAAAGTACAGAATCCATTTTCTGGTGTAGCACATGGGGACATCATTCCAACGTGCAGAGTGAGTCACCTAGAGAAGACTACTCCTAATTTAAAGTACTCTGTGTACTCACAGTCACTTAAAATCATAGCACACAGGCACTCACAAATATATGCATCTTTAACAATCAGCCAGAGGTCACAACTAGCTCCAGGAAAAGAAACATAATAAAATCTCTTAGGAAGAAAAATAACAGTAAAATAATTTCCCTCAAAATCTAAGATACATTGTCCCTAAAATATATATACAATTAATGGGAAGAATGGAGATATGTACAGAATAAAGGTGAAGGGGCACACAGAAAGAGAATGTATGTGATCAGAGTGCCTAAATACAGCAGCATACTCATAGACAATAAATATGACCAGAATACATATATAAAAGCAAAGTTCCTTCAGTGCTATTAGACTGCTGGTGTTTTCTATTAATGTCATGAAATCATTCCATTAAGGTCAACTGTCACAGTTCTATAGCATATTGCATCTCCCAAACTCAACACCATTGGACACAGATTCTCTTCAAGACAATGCTCCATCACACATGTTGTTTTCCACATATGTAGTCAATGCATGAAGCTCCCAGACACAGCCATGGTGGCCATGAAGTTTAGTAATTTCTGCCTTCTACTTATGGATTCAAGTAGCTGGTGGCTCTATGGATAGAATATTGGATCTAAAGTCAGAAGACCTGAGTTCAAATCTCACTAAATACACTACCAGGTTGAGTAGATCTGGGCAAATAACTTATCTTCTGCTTCTTTTAGTTCCTCAGTGTAAAATAGAAAATAGAACCTACTTTCCAGGATTGTTGTCAAATTTGATATTTGTAAAAGCACTTAGCACAGTGTCGGGCCCATGTGGGATACATAAAAATGCTTTTTCTGTTTCCTTCATCTGAAGTCCTTGGTTATAGTAGTATCTCTTCCTCATGAAAATCAAAGAGTGGTTTTTGTCATATTTTTGGTCTCATAGTCCTAAGGCTTTTAAAAAAATAATTCTTTCAGAAAATCAATAGTCTTGTCAGCCATAGGACAGCCTACCCCTCAGAATATTTTCTTTTTTCCCTTAAGGAATGGACTGTGTTTTCCCCTAGTGAGTCTTAGTTACCAGGCTTTATAAAGCTCTGACATTCTTTGACTCAAGTGTCAACCTTTGCAGATCAAAGATTGAAGACACTCTTATTAAAATAGCTAATTCCTTCATACTTAACATTTTCTTTAGATTTGACTTTCTGGTCTGGGCTAACTCTCACTAACTTATCATGAGCACTCTACTGGCAAATGTGTGCATAGATGCATATGTGATTTACATAGATATATATTTAGAGACAGAGAGAAAGAAAGAGGGAGAGAAGGAGAGGAGGAAGAGAGACAAGGAAAGAGAGAGAAAGACAGAGAAAGGGAGAAAGAGAAGAGAGAGGGAGGGAAGAAGAAAGGGAGGGAAAGAAAAGGGAAGAGAAGAGAAGAGAAATGTGTGTGTGTGTGTGAGAGAGAGAGAGAGAGAGAGAGAGAGAGAGAGAGAGAGAGAGAGAGAGAGGGAAAAGGAGGATGAAGAGGAAGGAGAGAAGGAGGGGGAGGAGGAGGAGAGAGAGAGGAGGAAGAGTAGCAGAAGTGTGGGATAGGGGAGAATTGTAGAGAAAAAGCAAATTGTGAGACAAGGTAATTTTCTTTTACTTCCTGAACTATAGTCTTAGTCTTCTTCATTCATATTCAATCAATAATTAAGCTTAAAAACAACAACAAATACCTTTCTTTTAACATTTATATTTGTAAGGACTGAGAATTTCATTTAGGAATATCCCATGATGCACCATCATCTTTGAGATACCCAGAAGTAATAATACCACTGAAAATGGAAACTATACTCATGAGTCTTAGGACTTGGTATAGGTGATTCAAGATACTTAGCAAAAAGGTGAGAGGATGTGAAATCCTATCCTTCCCCATCTCACTTGATGCAATAACAAGAAGTCACATGTGGATAAGTTTTAATGTGTAAACAAGATGGATCTATGCCCTGCCTTTCTTATGAGGTGTTAAATTCTCTTTGATTAAGTCAAGAAGGAACCAATTTAATTTAACTGAGAAAATAAATTAACTAAGACTCTGGGGAATTTTTCTTTTACTTCTCTCTCTCTTCTCTGTCTCTCTGTCTCTGTCTCTGTCTGTTTCTCTCAATTTCTTTCTTTTTTTTTTTATTTCCTCATCCCATGGAGTCTGCTTTCTAGTAAGTAGGACTAGCCTGTTAGAAAGCATGAAAATTTAGGGGCAAATCAGTGAATGGGGATACCTATCACCATCTTTGGGAGCTGTTTTGGAAGAGGGTGAATAGTTAGGTGAGATTAAGAAGAGAATCTTCATGCTACTTTTAAAATACTTTTTCCATCAATAAATATTTATTCTTCCTTCCCCCATTTTAGGGGAATGTATACTCCCATTCCTCCAAAAGAGAGGGGGAAGAATGCTCCAAATATGTATGGTTAAGCAAAGCAAATGACTGTCTTGGCTATAACAAAAATATCTTCTTGTTTTTATTAAATCTGTCACCTTTTTCTTTGAAGATAGATAGTTTTCTTCACCATCAGTACTTTGAAATCATTAGTGATCTATTTATAAATCAGAGAGCTTACATTTGATCAGAAAGAGGGCAAGATCATCCAAGAAATTCCTTGGACAATTCCTTGGGTAAATAGTAAAAATAAATAAGGTAGTATTCCTTTAATTCAGGTCTCCTACTGGGAAGAGAAAGTTTGAAAGAGTATTCACTGCTCTGAAAATAAGCCTAAGATTGGGCAATGGGGTACTAGATGTTTGGGGTAAAAATGTTTCTCACAGTGCCTGATATATAATAACCATCTAATTATTATCTGATGACTGACTGTGGGTGACTTTCAGATGACATTGGATATTCCGGTAAGAAAGTCATACTCCTTGAGCTTTAATTGGTCTATTTGTTCAATGCCACACCAATCACACTGCACAAAAATTATTTTACAGAGTTAGAAAAAATAATACCGAAATTCACTTGAAAGAACAAAAGGGCAAGAATA
Source organism: Myrmecobius fasciatus (assembly GCA_023553655.1). NCBI lineage: Eukaryota > Metazoa > Chordata > Mammalia > Dasyuromorphia > Myrmecobiidae > Myrmecobius > Myrmecobius fasciatus. Next base: position 89,847 of record JAJPUD010002643.1, read on the forward strand.
TCAAGGGAATTAATGAAAAAAAATACAAAGCATGGTAAGCTAGCACTAACTGATCTAAAACGTTATTATAAAGCAGCAGTCATGAAAACCATTTGGAACTGGCTAAGAAATGAGTGATGAATAAGTGGAATAGGTTAGTTATACATGACACAATAATCAATGACTATAGTAATCTAGTATTTGATAAACTCCCAAACTCCAGCATCTGGAATAAGAACTCAGTATTTCACCAAAACTACTGGGAAAACTGGAAAATAATATGTCATAAACTCAGCATAGATCTATATCTCACACCCCATACCAAAATAAGGTCAGAATGGGTACATGATTTGGGCATAAAAGGTAAGATACTATAAGCAGATTAGGAGAGCAAGTGATAGTTTACCTATCAGATCTTTGGAGAAAAGAGGAATTCATGACCAAAGAACTAGAGAACATTATGAAAAGAAAAATGGACAACTTTGATTCTATCTAATTAAAAAGTTTTTGCACAAACAAGATTAAAAGGAAAGTACAAAACTAGGGGGAAAATTTATGGCCAGTGTTTCTGATAAAGGCCTCATTTCTAAAATTATATAAAGAACTGCATCATATTTAAAAGAATATAAATCATTCCCCAATTGATAAATAGTCAAAGGATATGAACAATTTTCAGATTATAAAATTAAAGCCATTTATAATCATATGAAAAAATAATCTAAATCACTACTAATTAGAGAAATTTAAATTAAAACAGCTCTGAAATACCATCTTATACCCCTGATTGGCTCAGATGACAGGAAAAGATGACAAATGTTGGAGGGGAGGTGGGCAAACTGGGACATGAATGAATTGTTGGTGGAGTTGTGAACTGATCCAACCATTTTGGAGAATAATCTGGAACCATACTTAAAAAGCTATAAAACTGTGCATACCCCCCGCAGTGTCACTACTGGGTCTGTATCCCAAGAAAATCATAAAGGAGGGAAAAGGACTTACATGTGCAAAAATGTTTGTAGCAGCATTGGAAAATGAGTAGATACCCATCAATGGGGGGATGGTTGAACAAGTTGCATATAAAGATAATGGAATATTATTGTTCTATAAAAATGATGAATAAGCTGATTTTAGAAAGGTCTGGAAAGATTTACATGAACCGATGCTGAGCGAAAGAAGCTGAACCAGGAATGTATTGTACACAATAACAGTAAGAATATGCCATGATCAGCTATGAAAGACTTAGTAGTTTTCAGCAGTTCAGTGATCCAAGGAAATCCCAATAAACTTTGGTTAGAAAACACCATCTGCATTCAGAAGAAAACTATGGAGATTGAATGTAAATCTATACATGCTATGTTCACTTTTTTCTGCTTTTTTTTCTCACAGGGTTTTTTTTTTCCTGATTTTTCTTTCCTAACATGACTTAAAAAGAAATGAATATTTTAAAAATTAATGTACATGTATAGCCAGAAAAAAAACAAAATAATTTTTAAAAGACTTTTAAAAAGGAAATTGGGACTTCAGCAGATTTTTTGGAAGTACTTAGACTTAGTTGTCTCTGAGACTCCATTAAGGGAAAGAATGGAAAAAAGTACAGGACAGAGGTAAAGAAGCACACAGTTAAGAGAATGTATATGATTAAAGTACCTAAATACAGAAGCACATTTGTAGGCAATAAATATGAACAAAGTACATATGGGGAAGCAAAGCGCTTTCAGTGCTATCAGACCACTGATATTTTCTAGTTATGTCATCAAATCATTCCTTTAAGGTAAACGCCCACATTTTTACATATAGCATATTACATCTACCAGACTCAGCATTATTGGACATAGAGACTCTGCAAGACAATGTTCCATCACACAAGTTGTTTTCTGTATATGCTGTCTTGATGAACATGCAGTTAAAGCTTGAAGCTCCTAGATACAACCTCAGTGGCCATGTGGACCTGTAATTTCTTCCTTCTATTTATGGATTCAGATAGCTGGTGGATCTATGGACAGAGCACTGGATCTGGAGTCTGAGTTCAAATCTCCTCCAGTTAACTTCTAGGCTGTGTGGGCTTGGACAAGTATCTTACCTTCTGCTTGTTTCAGTTCCTCATTGTAAAATAAAATATAGAACCTACTTTCCAGAGTTGTTGTCAAATTTGATATTTGTAAAAACACTTAGCACAGCGCCTAGTCCATGGGAGGTACTATAAAAATATCTGTTCTGTTTTCCCTTCCCTTCATCTGAAGTCTTGATTACAGTGGTATCTCTCCCTCATTAGATTCAGAGTGAGTTTTGTCATACTTTCAGCTCCATAGTCCTGAGGCTTTTTTAAAATAACTCTTTTAGAAAATCAATACCCCTTGTCAGCCATAGGGCAGTCCACCCTTTAGAATATTTCTTTTTCTTTTAAGGAATGGACTGTGTTTTCCTCTACTGAGTCTTAGTTACCAGGCCTCATATAGCTTTGAGATTCTTTGCCTCAAGTATCAACCTTTTTAGATCAAAGATTAGAGATACTTAAAATAGTTAATTCCTTCGTACTTAATCTTTTCTTTAGATTTGACTTTCTGGTCTAGGGCTGGTTCTCACTAACTTATGATGAGCATTCTCTTGGCTTCTAGTTAAAGAATCAGTAATACAAGGGCAATGACAATGAGAAGAAACCAGAAAGAGTACCTGAAAAAAGGTAGAGCTGGAGTAGAAAAGAAATTGAAATGTATCAATGCACCTCTGCAGGCAAGTTGGTATAAAACTGTATTTATCATACTCGCTTCTTTAAAAGTAATGGAAATTCCAAACCTTTCCCACCCCAAAATCTTTTGTTTTTCCAATTTTGGGTTACTTGTTCATAAACAGTTACTATAAAATGTTCTTTTTGCAACTTTTGCCTAAATACTTCCTGTATCCTCATATATGGAGAGGGTAAAGTGATTAAATAACAATAAGCAAAATTAAATTAGACAGAGAGCCAACCCTCTCTCTGAATGTTAGGACTTTTTTAAACTGTGGTCTCCAAGCTATTCTGATTATACTAAAAAATTTTTTTCCTGATGTAAGCTTGACAAATCAATAAAAGAAGTGATCATATGACCTGATGGCAGAGAAAGGTTGGTTGCTCTTCATCCTTCACTTTTTGAAGGAGACCAATAATATTATGGGTTGCCTCGATTTCCACTTGAATTGGATTTAAGTGCAGCAGATTGGAACAAAGTGATTAGTCTCATTCTCTCTTTCAGATTCATCAAAGTCTAGTAGCAATGGTTTAAGTAAGCAAAGGTCTAGTAGCATTTCAAGACAGCAATGGTTTAAAATGCAGTGGATGACTCCAGAGTGCCAACTTCAGTTGCCTTCATGATCTTTTGAACTTGAATTTGTTCCTATTGATCCATACTTTTGTGGGAAGTCTTCACTTGGGGCAAACATTCTCCTAACTCACCCATAGATTTGAAGTCTCAACCTGGCTTATCCCATCTGTAGGTTTTATCAAGGTGTGGCTACTATATACACAACAGTTTCTTGGAGCCACTAATGAGAGTTGGATGCATCAGGTGTATGAGCAACTCTGAAAAGGGCTTGGCAAATGCAGGGATGCTAGTCTTCCCTGAATGGCCCATACACCCCATATGCTGGTAAAAGTTTAACAGTTGACTCTCTGGTAAAAAAAAATGTATTCAAGATACACTTTATCTTTAATCTGCATGTTAACATTTGCTACACTACTTTCATAAGTTTATAAAATCAGCAAAACAGTAAATCCAGTCCTAATTTGTGACATTTTCCAATTTCCAAGTTGGAGATACTCACATTGAAAATTTAACAGTTGGTTCTATTCTCACTAGCCTATCAGGGTTTGCTCCAGAACTCCTTAGATTGAGGGTCTAATTTTAAAAGTGACCTAACTGTTGTAAAAAGTATTTTTGTTCAGTCCTTTTTCAGTTTGATTCTTCGGAATCCCATTTGAGGATTTCTTGGCAAAGATACTGGATTGCTCTATCATTTCTTTCTCCAGCTCATTTTTTGGATGAAGAAACTGAGGGAAACAGGGTTAAGTGACTTGCCCAGAGTCACACAACTAGTATGTTTCTGAGGGAAGTTTTCTGGGATCAATCAAATTTCCAGAGAGAAGGGATTATAAGGAGAAGGTTGTGGCTGAAGAAAAGATTACACTCTAAATAACTTTTTTTCATGGAAGATACAGACAAGGCCTAGGTAAGACTCAGATCTAATCTATGGGAAGAGGGAACATAAATATTTGGTACAGGATATTGAATTATATACAAAGGCATTACATGGATACATGAGATACATGGAAACAAGAACCATCAAGGCTCCTAGAACAAAGAATAAAAGGCTCCTAGTACTTCCCCAAATGCTTCTTTACTAAAATTAGAGATTCATCACAGTGTCAAATATTTTGTCAGAGTTCAGTTCATTAAGTCCTTTATCACTTATCTCATTTTAATAATTGCAGTTTTGGTTTGTTTGATTTAATGGATTCTCTTTCTTTTGTATTCATCCATGGTCATATAGAATATCCTGGGGTTGTCCAAGAGGACCATGGAAGAACTTTGGAAAAGAGGTATTTATAAAACACTGCTGAGTTTTTAGAGTACTTTAAATAAGAAATATGAGGAGATTATTAAGTATTTGATACAGAATAAGCAGGAACTTTTGGTTTTTTGAATTGTTCTTAAGACTTCTCTACCAATTTCTTTTTCTCTTTGTTTTTCAACTTAAATACTATAAATCCCTGGCACAATTCAAATAAGAATTACCCATATAATTTTTTAAAGTAAACTTGAAAAATTATAGATATTCCCAGTAGAAATGATTTGTAAGAAATGATTTCATAATGTTATGAGTGATTGGTAGCAAATAAGACAAACAAAAAAGAAACTCCTAGCTATTCCTAATGAACAAATTCACATTGTTTACATAAAATCACATATTAAGGAAGGAACACTATAATCAGACCAATGTTTCAGTGGGTTTATGATTTCATCACTCTTTCACCAATATTGTAGGATGCACCCCATTTGTGCCTTGTTTTGCGCAACTTCTGTTGATATTCTCTCATTAATTTTCCATGGCATATTCACCTATTATGCTGTCTTTTGAATACTTTGAAATCAAAATAGTACTAAATATATTCATCTACTATCTTTAATTATTACTAGTTGACCCTTTTTGACTAGTCTACCCTTTTTGATACATCTAGATCTTTGATGACTTAAAAGATGCTTTTAAAATTAATTTAGCATAGATAACACATTACATCTTATTTGTACCCACTATATATCTCTTCCTTGTACTTTGGTTGATGCAATTGTGAAATTTTATAATGATAATTAGTATTTATAGAGCACTTGCATTAAAGGTTGCTGAGCACTTTGCATTTATTATTTTATTTGAGTCTTTAGAGCATCTGTCAGGTAGTTATTACAGATATATTAATATCCACATTTTATACTATATCCTCATTTTATAAATTATGAAACTCAGACACAATATCTTCAGACAAGGCTCAGTCATCTAGAATAACTTCCTCTTGATTACACAATAGATGAATGTCAGAGGGTGAATCTGAACCCAGATTTGCCTGATTCCAAGTCTAGACCCTGATCCATGAAAATCACAATGTTTCTTAAAGATTGACAGCATTATAGGATAATCAGAAGAATATTAGTGTCAAAAAGAGATAGACCTGTGTTACAGGAATATTATTGGGGTTGTTGAAAGAAAGAACTACACAATTATTGAGAGACAATTCATTTCATACACTTAATCCTATGCAATTTAAGGTCCTGTCAGATGTTCCATATCTGTGGAATATCTAAGATTCATCTTCTTAACACTAATGATAGTAATAAACATTTACATAGCAATTTAAGTTTTATAAAATAATATGTATGTATAAATATATATCACTATATTCATCTCTCTATCACCAGGGACAATCATATTGATGTTATTATTTCTAATTTTAGAGAACAAGATTGTTGATTTCATTGAACAGAGTCCTTAGATTTTTTGCAAAATTCTTCATTTGTAGAATATAATAAAGTATTAAATAAAATGTAGTAATAATGCATTTTATTTATAATATGTTATATTATAATGTAGTATAGCATAATGATTCTGTTCTGTTTCCTTCACTCTGTATCAAATCCTAAATTTATCTGAAATTTTCTTTTCCATTCTTACAATCCAGTAGTATTTCAATTCATTTGCATACATATTTTTTTTCAATCATTCCCTAATTATTGGGCTCCCTTTTAGTTTCTAGTTCTCTGACACTAAAAAAAAGGTCTGATGTGCACACACATTTGCACTCACAAACTCTTATATTTATAAAGTATGTATATGTACATACTAGATATATTTTACATCTATCTATCCATCTCTATATACCTATACACATATGTTTATATATTTGACTTTTTATTTTTTCTCTGATTGCTTTGTGTAATAGACTTAGAAGCAGTATTTCTAGGACACAAAGTGTGAATAATTAAATAATCCCTTAGATATAATTCTGAATTGTCTTCCAGAAGAGTTGAATGAAACAATAGTTTTGACTAATAGTGCATCAGTATGCCTGTTGCCAGCAGTCACTTCAACATTTACAATTTTCTTTTTTTCTATGATATGGAACCTCATCATTACTTTAATTTTCATTTTCCTAATATAACGTGTGAGATATTAGTCTAAGTATCTGGAAGGCTTGACTAGCCATAAGGAATTCCTCTGGTATTTGGGCTACTTACTAAAATCTTTTGAAAGCATATATCTCCTCTTTTGTACCTTGTTTCATATTAATAAAGAGAAAATCACTGAATAAAATTATTTCCATTTCTGAGTATATGGAGAAATATTTTAGAATCTTAACACATCATTGATAGGAATTTTATTGAATAAAAGTGTTGAGGCTGCAGTATGCTTTATCAAATCAAATGAATTTTTATTGTCAATAAACTTTAAATGCAATATTCTATATTCTTTATAGCAATCAATTGTGTAACACTAAAGATAGGTTTAAATGTCATTTTTAAAAAGCTTGGTTCTTACATTTTCAAGTATGTTTTTGATATGTGTATAGACAATAAAAATATCACAGAGTTGAGAAAAAAGACATATGGGATCATGATTACTAAAATAATCTATATTTCCTTTTTTCTAATAGTTTTGACATCTAGCAATTTCTGATTGCTTAGAATTTTAATTTTAAAATATCTTGAGAATTATTTTCTTAATGTTCTTAAACATATATCTAGCGTTTAGCTCCTCTTTGTGAATGTACTGGTCTTGCTGCTATTCACTATTTATCTTCTTTAATGACATTTATATTTCCTCATGTGGTATATTGGTAACTGTTGTAACAGTCACAATATGATGACTCCATTCTCTTTGGTGGATGCAAACTAAAATTATTTATAGAAATCTTAGAAGACTATTTTGGCATGTTTTGACTGTCTTTCTCCTTCAGTTTCATTCTAAAATGCCCTTAAGATGATCCATATTAATTAATATGGCCTTAGATCAAACTTTCTATGAACTATTTTTTCCATCCACAGTTCTGTACTATTTTACGAGGCAATATTGCCAATTAACTTCTCTCCATACCCCTCAATAAGATTTTTAAAAATTTCCACTTTGAACCAGAGTTATCTATGGCCTAACTGCTTAAGAAGGGAATGTGAGTTTTTTCAGCATGTGATTATTATATTCTTTTTTTTGCCTTCTGTTTTGGTGATCATTGTAGATATGAAACTTTCTTAGGAAATGATGATAATTAGTGTCCATTCTTACATCTTTATTTTTGCCATATTCTGCATTAATAGCTTTCATAAATATGCCATAATGAAGTTATTATAATTATATTCTGTAGCTTGTTCTCTTTTTTCCTTTTTAGTATTTTATAATTGTTTATCTTTTGGGGAACAAGATGATGGCCTGAATGATTCAGAAATCACTCCTACTTCCATAATTAATCTTTTTCTTATATAATGAAACAGAAAATTTAAGTGGCATAGTGGATAGAGTAAAAAAAGACCCTAGTTAAAATTTGACTTCAGACACTTACTAACTATATAATCCTGGGCAAATAATGTGACTTTTTTACCTTAGTTTTCTTATCTATAAAAATGTGCTAGAAAAGGAAATGGCAAACCACTCTAGTTTCTTTGCCAAGAAAACCCTAAATGTGTTCCCAAAGAGATGGATATGACTGAAATAACTGAACAAAACTACAAATATGATGAAATATAGGTTTTTTATATTTGATTTTTATTATGTTCAAGGCATAATCTATTGTTGAAGAATGCATTCTTGTTTTTTCATAAGACTTCTGTATAATATACATTTTTGATTATTAATTGTGTTATATTTTCCAATATCATTTTTCTCTATTCTATCTTATACTCATCATTGCTGGAAAGTGACAAAATTTAAATATTCATTTAATATGGAATCATTTATTGAGGAATTTCTATGAAATTTCCATATTTTATGATCTCAATGAACAGATACTGGCTTAAAGTTTGAAAAGCAGTTTTCATACATTAGTGCATATGTTTCACAGCAATCCTGTGAGATAGGAGTTACAATTATAATCCCTACTTTATAGATAAAGAAACAGAGGCACTAAGATTCTAAATAGTTTGCTAGTGATCACATAGTAATTGGTATGAAGTAGAATTTGAAGCCAGTCTTTTCTACTTGGTGTCCCTCTCCTATATCATACTACCTTGAATGAATTACAAATTACTTTCATGAGGGTTTTCTGCATAGAGTACCAATCCTGGAGTCAGGAAGATTCATTTTCCTGGGTTCAAATTTCGCTTCACTAGTAGGCACTTAATTCTGATTGCCTTAATTTACTCATCTGTAAAAGGAGCTGAAGAAGAAAATGGCAAACCACTCCAGTGTCTTTGCTAAGAAAATACCAGATGAGACACAAAGAGTCAGACATGATTGAAAATGAGTTGAAAACTCAAGTATAACAACAAACTGAACTAATGTTTTTTTCTATCCTTTATATACATGATAAAACCAACTCTGCTAATTCTTCTCCAAGGAAAACATTTGAACTCATCTTCCATTTGGCTACAATACCTTCTATCTTTTGGTTTCAGTTACAACAAAGATGTCCAAATTAACATGACTGAACTCCCATAGAGTGAAATTATTGTTTTTAAGTAATCCAAAAATTGTGCTTTTGTATATTCTCTTCAAACTTCTTTCCCCCCCTGCTGTTATTATTGTGAAAATGTAATAGGGTTATATAGGATTTAGGAACTAACAGGAGCCAGGCCAAATTCAGGCCACTTAAATGAATCCAATTATAGGGTTAAAATATGAGATATTCATGGACCACAAAATACATCAAAAACAAAATTTCTTAGGAGATTAAAAATGATACCATTCCTAAAGTTAAAAATAAAATTAAATCAGAAAAAATGCTACACAATCACCATGTAATTAGTAAAACTAAGTCAGAAAGGCTTATCTAAAGGGAAATGGGAATTCCAATAAAATCTCCAGCACTAGCCACCCATAATAGTTTAGACTTTTATATCTCTGGTGGGAAGGTATCCAAATGGACTCTCTGCTACCTTAAAGTATCAGTACAACCACTTCTTATAGAAAGTCTTTTTTATTTTTGTTTCAAGAGTTGCTATGGCTAAATAATTCATCATCCAGTGTCTTGACTACTAGATGTGATCCTCTCTGAATTATCTAATCTACTGTTTGGAAAATTAATACAGACTGCTAAATTCCATAGCATGGTAATGGATATTTAAATCTGTTTTCTAAAATCTGGGGTTTGATAAGTTTTCAGGGTACCATCACTTCTAAAAGCTCAATTTCTTAAATTGCTTTGTGATATTTACTGTAAATCTACCCAGGAGAAGTAAAAAATATTCACTATTAGCAAATTTGGAAAAAAATAATATTTATGTTGCAACTAGGTCTACAGTTACAAGGAGAAGGAACAAATTATGGAGAGGAATTGACAAATGATTTAGAAGACCAGCAAAGATAACTGTATCCAGGAAAGCCAAGTGAGGAAATTATCACCTCAGACTTGTTAAAAGTTACAGAGATGTATAGTTCCACTATATATAGAAAGTACAATTATAGAGTAACATATAATAAATTTTATAGCATAATTCTGCCTGTGATTATAAAAAGATTGTGGTACAAATAACCCTCCTGTAACCAGTAATGTTTTGAGATAAAGCATTTTTTGTAAAACAAGTTCTACTAGTCTTTCTTCTCACCTATTCAACATATGCCATTTAAAAGAGTGAAAAGATATTTTTAAACCAGTTAAATGCAATATTGAAGTAGATTTCATTTTCCCTTTGGAGAAAAGGAGATATGTGAATTTCAATTTAGAGACAAGAAGAGGATGACATTTACTATAGTAGAAAACTGGATTGGTCAATTCAATCAAATTGTGTGACCTAGGTTTTACTGGCTATTTGGTAATTTAAATGAATTGGTTTGTCACTTGTTAAAATGGATTAAAGTAGGTGATTAGTCACAAACTAAAATAAGTAGTTATGTTATAAGTACAAGATTAATTTTTAAATGGAACATAAGATTTAGATTTCATTACAAAAATCAGATGTAAAAGTAAAAGCCAGGGTGGTGCTGGCTGATACAGTGCTTGCTTATTATTCATCTTTAACTTGTGATTATAATATGGCTCAGTAGTTGGCTATGGACATTTAAAAAATTTAGCAATGGGTTTTGTTTACATCAATTTACATTTTCCCCACACATACAGTTCCCTTTTCTATTATTTATTTATTCATTCATTTAACCATCTATTTATTTTGTTGAGAAATTGATTTTATCACATGAGAACTTTTTCAAAGTGTGAGAAGAAACAGAGGAATTTCATATTGAGTGGACCATCTATATAGAACTTATAGATGTTCACAAGTTTCATATAGGATAAGCAGGAATGGTGGGGTTATGATCTGCAATACTGGAGGGAATATGCAAAGAAATGAGATCATTGATCCATATGAGCATTTGAAGTGTATATTTTAAATTTGGTAGTTCCCTCCCTTCTCCCAAGTTGCCTTTTTTGTTGGAGTATGAATTTAAGGGCATTGATAACTTATAGAATGCACAAAGTTAGGTCAAACAAGATTGTGGAGATTCTTGAGTCCCTGTTCTATGAGGACTGATGGAAGGAGATAAGGATGTATAACTTGGGGAAAAGAAAAAGAAAACTCAGGCAATCTATTATAACTTTCTTCAAATATTCAAAGGGCTAATGTGGAAGAGTAATTAGACTTCTTTATGACCCTAGGCAGTAGGTCCAGGAACTATGAGAAAAAAATTGCAGAGGCAAAATAGTTTTAACAGTAAGAAACATTTCCTAAACATTACTGTATAAATCTAGTATGATCTTCTTGGTGTATATACATATATACATATATGCATGTATATATATATATACACACACACATACAAAACTCTATAGTTATTTTTAAAATTTTCCTTTGTTTTCTTTTTTTTTATTAAAGCTTTTTATTTGCATAACATACGTATAGGTAGTTCCTCAATATTGATCCTTACAAAGCTTTCTGTTACATATTTTCCCCCCAGTCCCCTCCCCTCCCCTAGATGGCAGGAAGTCTACTACATATTAATTATATTAAAATACTTGAAAAGTCAAATATATGTATACATATTTCCATACTTATCTTGCTGTGCAAGAACAATCGTATCTATGTGAACAAAAAATATCTGAGAAAGGAAACCCAATGCAAGCAAACATCAATAGAGATCATGGAAATAATATGTTGTGGTCCAAATTTCATGTCCCTCTCTCTGGGTGTATATGGCTTTCTTCACTGAACAATTGGAAGTGGTTTGAAACATTTCATTGTTGAAGAGAGCCATGTCCATCAGAATTGATCATCATATAATATTGTTGTTGCCGTGTATAATGATCTCCTGGTTCTGCTCATTTCACTCAGCATCAGTTCATACAAGTCTCTCCAGGCCTCTCTGAAATCGTCCTGCTGGTCATTTCTTATAGAACAATAATATTCGATAACATTCATATACCATAATTTATTCAGCCACTCTCCAATTGATGGGCATCCATTCAGTTTCCAGTTTCTAGCCACTACAAAAAGGGCTGTCACAAACATTCTTGCACATGTGGGTCTTTCTCCCTCCTCTAAGATCTCTTTGGGATATAAGCCCAATAGAAACACTGCTGGGTCAAAGGGTATGCATAGTTTGATCACTTTTTGAGCATAGCTCCAAATTGCTCTCCAGAATGGCTGGATCCATTCACAGTTCCACCAACAATGTATTAGTGTCCCAGCTTTCCCACATCCCCTCCAACATTCGTCATTATCTTTTCCTGCCATTTTAGCCAATCTGACAGGTGTATAGTGGTATCTCAGAGTTGTCTTAATTTGCATTTCTATGATCAATAGTGATTTGGAGCACCTTTTCATATGACTAGACATGGTTTTCATTTCATCATCTGAAAATTGTTCATATCCCTTGACCATTTATCTATTGAAGAGTGGCTTGAATTCTTATAAATATGAGACAATTCTCTATATATTTTAGAAATGAGGCCTTTA
>JAJPUD010002643.1:121253-153614 GCA_023553655.1 Myrmecobius fasciatus
CTCTCTCTCTCTCTCTCTCTCTCTCTCTCTCTCTCTCTCTCTCTCTCACACACACACACACACACACACACAAATGGGTATTTCCTGACTAGAGTTTATCATTTCAGAAAATGGTACACTGGACAGCTCCCACTCCCTTTTTTTCTGTTTTTGTGTGACTAAAGTATCTTTGCTGTTTGGACACTGATCCCCCCCCCCCTTTTTTTTGAGTAAACCAGTGGGAACTTTAAGATAGAAAATGTGTGTTGGGGTCAGGGATTGAGATAGTACAAAAATATCCTTTACAGGATAGAAGTCTCTACGTGATGGATATAGGGTAATAGGAGAAGTAATAGAAACAACAGATTGACAACCGTTAACTGATCCAACACCCTCTAGGGTGATCAAATACAACTAAAAGGAGACAGTTCCAAGTTCTAGATTCATTTATCTGTCTTAGTAGTATAAAAAGATATACTGAGGTGTTTTAAATAGAATGATGTAATTTATCATTCCAATCTAATTCTCTGCAGCCAAAGTTTAAGAAGCCATTTCAAGTCAGACTTTCTTTCAAAAAGTAAAATCCTGTCTCAGCATGGTGCCAAGCATTTGAACAGTGCAGGTAGCCGTCCAACCCTCCTGACTTGTCAAGGAAGCTGCTCTAGCTCAGGCAGCTTCCCTAAACACATTAACTCTAATAAAATCAGCCGCACGTACTCCTGACACTAGTAGTAATTAAAATAACTTGTTTCAAAAAATTGGTCCTATACATGAATACTTATTGGCAATTATTTCTTAGTTCTTCAAACCAAAGATAACATAATTTGATTCTCACACAATTTTCTTGTAAATGTAGTTCATATTGGGTTTTATATGCAGCTTAAGACTGTTAATTGCCATTTTGAGCCTCACAGTAAAATAGAGTTCAATATGTCGCTTTTCTCAAGCATGGAGAAATGTTTGAGAAATGCTTGTCTTAGTCTAATGAACTGTGAATAATTTACATTCTGAGGCCTATTTTTCAGCATAAGTGGTCCTGACTTTTCTTAAAGCTTGTAAAGTCTAATCAACTTGTTACATTCATCTTATTAAAGAAATCTGTGGCAAAATAAGAGGTAGGAATTCAGATCTTTAAGACTCCTCTTTTTATTTCTTTTTTTTTCCTCCCACAGGTTGCTTCTTGACTTTGGGACCTTTTCTTTTTTTGTAATTATAGAGAACCTCTTCCAAATTAATTTGACCCATAAATTATGGAGGAAATGTCTCTGTCTTTAAATATTTTCAAATCTCCTCCATCCTGGCAGCCATGCTATATTACTTTCCAAATTTATATGGGTAGAGAAGTTCTATTAAAAAGACAAGGAAACTGTTTCAAGTTGTGTTTTTTAATAGGATTATAAATATAAAACCTATAACCAGCTAATTCCCATCACATGCATATCACTAACACTGGATTTTGGACAAGAAGATAATGTAGCGTGATCACTGAAAATTAGAACTTGGTTTCAGAAATATGAGTGATTGTCATTCACTCCAATTTTCAAACTTGGGGAAAGCTAATAGTCTGCCTTTAGATTAAGTATGTATTCATGGACATAATGACTCCATCTCCCAAAGCAAAAATCTGGACACAGTCTGACAATGAGTTCCCCCGTCCATAACTTTTGTGTTCATTATCTGAGAAGCAGAATAGTGTAATATAGAATACTAGATTTGGATTTAGTGAGATCTAGGATGAAATCTCACCTGTGACACTTATTACTAATAAGACCATTAGCAAGACAGTTAACCTCTTTGAACTCTGGTTTCCTCATCTATAAAATATGGATACCTATAATACCTCATTCACTGTACTGTTATGAGAATCAGTCATCTAAAGAGTAATCTACCTTGTGAACTTTAAGTTACTATATAAATCAGCCAATTATTACCCTGACTTATCACAAATATCTACTTTACAATTAAATAATTTTGACTCTGATTTCAACAATGGACAGAATTTGTGAGATTTTTGTCTTGGTCTGTAATTTCACATGAGAGAGCGAATTCTATGCAAATTTGATATCTTGACTGTAATTTATAATTTTAGAGGGTTCTCTGGCTTTCTCAGAGATTAAGTGTATTGCCCATAGTTATACAGTTATTATGTGTTATAGGTAGAATTTGAAACTATATTTTTCTGATTAAAAGGCTGTCCTTCTACCCAGTGTGATGTACTAACCATATATAATAAAGCCCATGTGGTGTCACCCTTACTATTCCTGTACCAGATCAAAACTAGAAAATGAGGTAATATATGCAAGATGTTTTGTAAACCTTAAAACAGTATATAAATGTCAGATATTACTATTATTATTATTGCCTATCTCTATGACTTTAAGGGAGTTACAATTTCTGCCAGCATCAATTTCCTTAATATAATGAGTTTGGACCAGATGAGTCCTGAGGCACCTTTCAACTCTAACATTCTATAATCGTGTGATCTATTTTTAAATTAATAGATATAGATTGAGTGATAGTGAGGGCAGAAGAGGTACCAGGAAGAAGATATTCCTGCAATAGCTATAATTTACTTTTCCTGTTATAAACAAGAGAAATATCTTCTTCATGCTACTTGTCTACAAATGAAAGTAATTTCTTCATCCAGATCTTTCCTTTCAACTGCTTTGCATGTGAAATTATCCATGTATGGAGACTAAATCATTTATATTTGCATTTAACTTACTATAACTGTGAAACTATAAGTTAAATGACAGAATTAAATTTCACTGTGTTTCATAAATCTGATTCATTTGTAGTCTTTGTGTGCAACATTGACAATTAGTGCAAGTTTAGAATATTAGTGAGTAAAGAACTGGCTAAAGTAGGAAATGTAAAACAGAAGAAATTCGCTTTTTTGTATAAATAGAAAAGTATTAATAAAAGCATTGAGAAAAATGATAATAATTCACATTTACATATGATTTTCCTGATTTCAAAATAATTTCCTTCATAACAAGTGTGTATATATGTATATGCATGTGTGTAGGATGTATTTTCCTCACTTTTTACAGATGAGAAAATTGAGACTGAGAAAAATAGCCTGACATCCAAAGCCAACAATTAGTAAGTGAGCAGTCATGGAACACAAATTCAGATAAAGGACACTTCCTTTTTTTCTTTTTTTTTTTCTTAAAGCTTTTTATTTTCAAAACACATGCATGGATAATTTTCAACATTCACCCTTGCAAACCTCTCTTCTCCCTACGTGCTCCCCTAGACAGCAAGTAATTAAATATATGTTAAACATGTGCAATTATTCTATACATATTTCTACAATTATCATGTTGCACAAGAAAAATCAGATCAAAAAGGAAAAAAAAATGAGAAAGAAAGCAAAATACAAGCAAACAACAACAAAAAGAGGGAAAATGCTATCTTGTGATCCACACTCAGTCCCCGCAGTCCTCTTTCTGGGTGTAAATGGCTCTTTCCATCACAAGACCATTGGGAATGGCCTGAATCATCTCATTGTTGAAAAGACCCATGTCTATCAGAATTGATCTTTGTATAATCTTATTATTGCCATGTATAATGATTTCCAGGTTCTGCTCACTCCCGTTAGTATCAGTTCATGTAAGTCTCTCCAGACCTCTCTGAAATCCTGCTGGTTGTTCAGAACAATAATATTCCGTGACATTAATATGCCATTAATTTATTCAGCCATTCTCCAACTGATGGTCATCCATTCAGTTTCCAGTTTCTAGCCACTACAAAAAGGGTTGCCACAAACATTCTTGCACATGTGGGTCCCTTTCTCTCCTTTAAGATCTCCTTGGGATATAGGCCCAGTAAAAACACTGCTGGGTCAAAGGGTATGCACAGTTTGATAACTCTTTAAACATAGTTCCAGATTGCTCTTCAGAATGGTTGGATCTGTTCACAGTTCCACCAACAATGTATCAGTGTCCCAGTTTTCCCACATCCCCTCCAACATTTATTCTTATCTTTTCTTTTCTTCTTAGTCAATCTGAGAGCTGCATGGTGATACCTCAGAGCTGTCTTGATTTGCATTTCTTTGAACAATAGGGATTTAGATCACCTTTTCATATGACTAGAAATAGTTTTAATTTCTTTATCTGAAAATTTTCTGTTCATATCCTTTTACCATTTATGAATTGGAGAATGACTTGAATTTTTATAAATTTGAGTCAATTCTCTCTATATTTTAGAGATTATAAAGGACATTTTCATTAAAGTAGACCACCAAAGAAGTCCTTTGCTATTTGTAGAGGAAAAGGAAGAAAAGAGATCAAAGAATAGAATACAGTGATTTTGACAGTAAGAAATAAACATGTAATAGTGAAATTGAAGATGCAAAAGGTCTCAGAGATCTGAATGTTTATGAGAGGGACTTAATTTGCCACAGTCTAAACTATATGGAACTCTTTGCCCTAAAAATCTAGGATTTTGATATTTTCTGTATATAAAGGCAACCCTTCTCTGCCTTACAAACAAAATGCAAACTTATTCCTTAGGCTGGATATAGACACAGAATTTAGGCAGCTAGATGATACAAGAGATAGACTGCCAAACCTGGAGTCAGGAACTCTCATCTCCCTGAATTCAAATCTAGCTGCAGATAGTAGCTATGTGACTTGGGCAAGTCATTTAATTCCACTTCTCTCAGTTTATTCATCTGCAAAATAAGCTGAATATGTTTGTCAAAAAAACCAAATGGGTTCATAAAGAGTCAGGAGTTTCAAAAAACAATAACTGAACAACAATAACACAAGAATGTAAGTGAGGATTTGGTATAGTGGAAGGGACCTAAGGGCTAGATTCAGATGATCTGAGTTCACATTCCACGTTTGATGATTACTCTCTATGACCTAGAACAATCAACCTACCTTTCTGGGTCTTAGCTTTTTTTTATATAAAATGAGAAGGAGCTGACTAGATGATTTGTGAGATCATTTCCATCTCTAGATCATTTGAAGAATTAAGATAGCTAAAGCAAAGAACCTTTACTTCAATTGCCTATTTTCTATGTAAAAAAAAGCATTGGGAAAAGAAGACTAAGTTCCTAGATATTTACTTTATGACTTCAGAATATTTGTGATTTAATTACTTTGGTACCTCCCTCACCAACACAAATCAAATCTCCCCACACTTTAATGAATTTCATGAATTGCATTGGGCAAGAAATAAATCTTATTATGGTCAACTCTTTGGGGATCAATCTCTGACAGTCATGCTTGGATAAAAAATATTGTTGGATTAAAAAGACAAATTCTAGCTCATTATATGACAAATTTATAGGATTTGAAATGGATATTTTACTGTCATAGCCTTTTAAGAATTCAAGGTAATATCTATAGATGATTAAATATTACAATAAAATTTAGAAGAGAATGAATCTTTGGTTTCAAATTGGATGCTTCCATTAATGATGCAGCTTAGAAATGCTAGCCCATTCTAAGAAACTCTTGATCATATTCACTCATAAGTTCACAAGAAGGAGTCCATCCAATATACCATGGGATTCATTCTTTTCTTTCCCTTGATGGTGTACAGCTGTCAATGGAGTGATCTAGCCTTTTATCAAATATCTATAAATCCTAGCACTTGATCAGTCCATTTTTGTTTTGGACCAAAAACTTTCCTGATTACATCTTTTTTGAAATTCTTATTTAATTTTCTTTGTCCATAGTAGCCTGTTCACAACCATCATGTACTTCTTTATTGCCCTGTTTGTGATATATATTTTTCTCTTAGAGACTTTCTATTCTTTATTTACTTTAAGTATAGTCATATAACAATAGTGATAAAATACTGGCATTAAGAGATAGGATTTTCTTTTTAAATGTTTGAAGTCATTAGATTAATTTGACTGTATTGTGAAGGTCATACAGTCCACTCTCTTCCTCCTTCCACTATAATTCTGGATCCAATTTAGATCCATTCATATTTCTACATGATATATTATAGATATGAATACAGAACATATAGAGGATCTCAACATACACCGGGAATCCTCCTTCAAATTTGTGCTGAATCTTTTCCCACATAATGGCAAATGCTTTGGGTAAGCACACATCTTCCTATTTATGGTCATCAATCAAGTTTCTCTATTTTTAAAGCTTCCAAAAATCTTAAATATTTCTGACATGGATTGGCAGACACAATGATGGAAAAGAGCCTTTAAGGCAATGTTTTGTTATATTAAATAAAATACTTTTTTAAATTGTAGCACTCCCTATGGGCTACTCCCTCAACTCTCAGTTGAGACCTTATCCAGCTCTCTTCTTTGTTGCCAGGGTTTGTGTTCTCAAAGCTGTTTCCTCCCACAACTACATTTCTGTATTTCTGTTAATCTCCAGAGAGTGATTTTGCTCCTTTCACAGTGCCTTAAACTCTTTGATGGACATTTAAATTGCTCCATGGGGTATCTCCCTTTGAGGGAGTTGTTTCTAGATGCCCCAGAGAACTGTAGAGGGAGGAAAGAGAAATCCTTTCCTCCTCCACATAGGGATGTCCTTCACAATATCGTCCAGGGGTACAATTCTCACAAAACTATGATGCTTAAATGTTTATTGACTGACTGACGTACTTAACTTTTTACAGTTCCCATGGCATGGCTAATTTTCTGATCATCCAAAACTTTCCTTTTGGACTCATAGAAGTGTTCAAACATTTTGAAGAGATAAGGGCATAACTTTACATGGCTTTAAAATTAGTATAATATCTCATTGCCAATGTGTGATTATGTTCTATGCTTTCTGGGCTAGGGAATTAGTCAAATATTAATTGTCCTATAATATAAATTATAAATACAATAACAATAGAGTAGAATTTCATGTTCAGAATGCTATATATCTTTCAGTCATTAATGTGATAAAAATGTGATTTAATGCTTAATTTCATTTTTATTTAATATTAACAATTCCCTAATAATGTTTTATTATATATATTTTTGATATATGTTTATTCTCACAGAAATTATACATAAACACATGTAAAAATTTATAGGTTCATTATATGTATGTATACATATACATAAATATATTATATATATTCGTAGATAATAATATTAACTTTTAGGTTTTTTCTTAGTATGAGTTCAATTTTTTCTATAAATATGGTATCTTGCCCTCCTTCTGACAGTTTGAAAGCTGTCCCCACAATATTCTTCTAATTATGTCATGTCCAAGAGGGATCTCTGTGAATATTTGGTCTAATGCAGTTAATTTCCCTGTTTTGGTTCTTTTTAATGCCATTTCTATCTCCTTTATGAGAACATCTGGTATTGTGAATCTGTGAGCATGTTATATCGTCATTATTGACAAAAAAAGCTAATGATAAAGATATTTATAGAACTTTTCCATTTTTATTGTTTGTTGAGTTTCATTTTTATCCTTTTGTGCCTTTGGAATGATTTTGTTCATTTGGGTCTCCTGAAAAGGTTTCATTAAAATGGTTTTAGTTTTCTACTTGTTTCTCTGCTTTATGAGAAAATATTTCTCAAAGATTCCATCTATCTTATGAATTAGAAAAAAAACTAAAAAAGATTTTTCCATTCTACATCTTAAATTGGTATTACCCTTAGATGCCATAATTCTTTGATTGACATGTAAATCAGGTATATTTAAAATCTCTCCATCTTTTTGATATGACAATTGATTTATAAGGAAAATATAATAATACAATGAATAGACAACTGTAGTCTTTTACCAGGCACTTAAAAGCAAACAACTATATCAATTAAACAAGATTGAACTAGCATTACTATTACTTTGCAGCATTATCAATTTATAGTATTCATTAAGACATTAAGAATGAGTTGGGATTGAAAGTATGTAGTTCCTTTAAAAGTACATGAAATTGATCATTTCCTAAATATGTTAAAGATGATTTCTTGGTTTTATTATATTTCCACTATTGAATTCATTTACGAGGACAAAAACCTTGTCTTAAGGTACTTCCCCAATTCAGTTATACTTAGGAAAATATGAATGATGTATTGCAAATTACACTGGAATTATCTTATCCATTCTAAACTCTGTAGGATTATGTCACTTGAAAAACATGTATAAGAATACCAATAAAGTTGCAAGTCAACATCTGTGGCTGAGATAAGAAGGCAAAGAATTCTATGAGGGTCAGAAAACCAAACACTCCAAACTAAATACTCATATCCTTTATTACTTGTTGATATTAATGTAATAAAACAAACAAAAATAGTTGGCAAACATAGTTCAGGGATTAGAAACTGAAGAGTTTAAATGTTTGTAGACTATACAGGAACATCCTACCTGTGGTTCATGCCTTATTTTTTTCTTCCAAGAAGAAAGCTAAGATGCGTTGGACAAGGTGATAATCTCTTACTTTAATATTTTGATTCTTTGATCACAAAAGTAGAACTTATTAAATGCTAACAATATGAATGTGATGCTATTTTAGAATCATCTGGATGATCAGACCAATAACTTTTTATGGCTATTATGTGCTGGGCCTCGTGCTAAGACTTGGAGATATAAAGACAAAAAAGTAACCCATAAGTATTTTATCGGGGGTACACACACACACACACACACACACACACACACACATACATCTATATATAGGCTATATAATTTTAAGAGATGTTTCTTGACTTGTACTAAGTGGGACAGAAGATAAAGCACCAATCCTGGAATCAGAAGAAATTAATTAAAATTTGGTCTCAGTTACTTACTAGCTGTGTGATCCTGGACAAGTCATCTTACCTCTTCTTCAGTTTGTTCATCTATAAAATGGGAATAATAATAGAACCTCCCTCTTAGGTTCTAAGGATAATATGAAATAATAACTATAAAATTTTTACCCAAATGCCTGGCAGGTAGTAGGTATTTTACAACTCTTTCTTCCCTCCCTTCCTTCTTTTCTTCCTTTTCTCCTTCCTTCTTTCCTTTTGGTTATATTATTCAATATAGAGCAATACATTTTCCTGAATGATGAAACTTTTGGAAAGACATTACACAATCACACATCATTAAAGTTGGAAATACCTTAAAGATTAGCTATCATTTATCCAATCACCTTATTTTGTAAAATGAGGAAACTGAGACCCAGGTAGATATAAGGATTTTTCTCAAGGACACATGAGATCACATTTGAAATGGGACTATACCTAGGCTTCCTCTCTCACTGCCAGTACTTATTTCATTATTGTACAAAGCTTCCTATCTCTTAATCTATTTCAGTTTTTAATAACCTCTGCTATTGGAAGTTCTTCTTTAGACCAAACTAAATGCCCTCCTTCTTTAATCAGAGCTCCATCCATTTCTTTTTCTGTCCAGAATTGAGATGAAAAGTTAGCCTTCATTATATTTGTGCCATAATCCTTCTGTCTGAAGATTGGTACTAGATTGCCTCTCAGCCTTCCTTTCTCTCGGCTTTGTTCTGATTCAGGTATTTAATTTTTTTAAAAAGTGGAAAGTCCCATTAAAAACAAGGTTGGTTAAGTATTATATGTTACCTCCTTTGAAAATGTTCTCTATATAGCTAAGAAAAACTCAACGTCTCAGAAAGCCATGTGTGATTAATGTGGAATGGCCCGCCACCAGGGTAATAGTATCTAATGCTGTCTATCACAGTCATAAGCCTGTAGCAAGAGGTACAGCTGAATAATCCTCAATGCAGAATTGTAATTACCTGGAGTTCTGGATGCATTGCTGTTTTTAAATTTCAAATTAGATAATCTCTAGATTTTATTTCAAAAAGGAAATGGCAAGCAACTCAAGACTGCCCTCACTCCCTTTTATCTGAAATCCATGAAAGCTGAAGTTGCCAGTGTTTCCACTTATATTTTTAAAAGTACAAAGTGTGTTGGCACAAATGCTAAAATTTATTGTCCCACTTCGGTGAAAAACAAAAATCTACAGATGGACTTATAATATTTCATT
Organism: Myrmecobius fasciatus; assembly: GCA_023553655.1. Classification (NCBI taxonomy): domain Eukaryota; kingdom Metazoa; phylum Chordata; class Mammalia; order Dasyuromorphia; family Myrmecobiidae; genus Myrmecobius; species Myrmecobius fasciatus. The sequence goes on from JAJPUD010002643.1 coordinate 131,159, forward strand.
TTCTTTCTTATTTTATATAGCTGGACTCCTGCTTAAGTAGGAGGTGTAGAGATTAATTATTCTCTTCCCATGTGTACCATTCTCGATCTGCTTCTTCATCAATCTGTATGTCATGGGATTTTGTAACAAGAACGAGGCCTTTGAGCTCACATTGGTAACTGGAGAATACTATGATCTAGCCTAGTGACTAGTTAATTCTCTACCATGTGTCCAATTGCATATGAGGTACTGTGGTTAGAGAGTTAGTCTCAGAAGCTGGAAGACCTGGGTTCCAGTCTCATTTCTACCATATTGGCTATGTGCTTCTGAACAACCAACTTAATTTCTCGCTCTTCCAGAAAATTATAAATTTGAAATTGCTATTCATCTCTATTGGTAGAGAGGTTTCCTCAGCAAGAAAGCTCTCTATACCAATAAAAGCAAACGTTAAACCCCAGATTCCACAGCAACAACAAAAGACAGCATTTTAAGAAAGATATCTTGTCTTTTTTTTTAAGTAGCAAAGGACTGCAAATAAGGTAGATATTCATCAACTAGAGAATGGCTAAGCAAGTTATGACACATAAATATAAGGAAACATGGCAATGTATGAAACAACAAATATGAATAAAAGTGAGAAGCATGGAAGACATAATGCATAATGAAGTAAACAGAGCCAGGTTGCTTCAACTGAATATTGTTGGATGAATAAAATCAATATATCAAATCACACAATGAGTAAAAAATGTTAATGAAAAACAAAGTAAATTAAACTGAATTCTACTTAATTATAATGATCAATTTGGCTCTCAAGGAGAAATAAGAAAATGTACCACTTTTTTTTTTAAGATGAGTCCACCAAGATTCCAGAGAGGAAGTTGAAATGCCAGAAAATGGGGAATGGAGCAAGGAGACCTGACAGGAGATCTCAGTAAGGAGAGGTGAAATGCATAATGTGGTTTATCTTTTGTTTTCCAGGAGGACCGATGATATCACAAGGTGATAGCTTGTCTCTTATGTGAATTGTATTTGAGAGGCACAATTGTCTCTTCCAGAGTCATTGAAGTCCAGCAACATGACAAAAGTCAGGAAACTGGCAGTGATCTAGGAGGCAGCAAATGACCTTGGCATCCAAGTACTCCACAGGGCCTGCTTCAGCCACCTTCATGGCCATTGGAACAAATTGTTTTTATCTGCCCTTTCCACTGGGGATGTTATCATGTAAGGTAAACATTCACCTACCTGACCAACAGGTTCCTAGCCCCATGGGTTACCAACCTGATTTAGTCTGCCTGCTAAGATCAGAGTGTGGCAACTATTCATACTACAGCATGTTGGAGCCACAGGTGAGAATTAAGTGTCAAGTGGATGGACAATGCCAAAAAAGGGCTTGACAAGCCCTTACACCAGAGGTGCTAGACCTCCTTGAACACTCAAACATTCCCATAACATCGTGCTAGATGAGGAATCAGGAATTCTCTGGTTTAAAAGCTGCCTCAGTTGCTTTATTGCTAAATAACCCTGCACAAGCCACCTAATCTCTCTGCAATTCATTTGACTTACCTATAAAATGGGATCTTAGCTCAGAGCATTGTCCTGAAGATCAGATGACATAACAAATATAAAGCATTTCAGAAACCTATAATGGGATATAAAAGTAGGTCCCAACTAATACAGATAATAAATGAGTCCCCTGAATGTCCCATGTTTTTGAATTATTTGCAGTTATAATTATGAAAAATATAGTAATTGGTTCGAGTCCAATGAAATGAGTGTGAATTCAAATAATGTAGCCCTTTTAAGATGATTCTTTATTTGCAATAATTTGGATCCAGTTGTATTAATGGCAGTAATTGTTATTAATAATACATATTCAGGATTTTCAAAAGTCACTCATATACCTAGCTTTCCATTTTTAAAATGGCCTGGTGAAAGTCATCATGGTAACCATATTTTGAGACACCTAGCTAAAGTTGGCAAGCAAGTTATACTGTAATGATTCATTACTATCTCTGAAGGTGACAGATGTTTATGAAAAGTAAAATTCAAAGAGAAATATGGATGCAAATGATTAGATCATGGTTTACTGCCTGTGAAATCACAAAATATGACAGGAAACCCAGAACTCCATTCAACCCAGCTCACTGGATTTTATGGGGAAATGTTTCTGGTCAGTGTGAATAAACAGTCTTTGCAGAGGTTGTTTATTTCTAGAGCCCAAACCAAACAGTCATACTGACAGAAGATGAAACACAGAAATACATCATGCAAAGTACATTCTGTATTTATAAGGCATACAAACTCCCTAGCAGCTTCTAGGACACCCACGCCTTTTGCCTTTCTGACAATTGTGATACAGTACCTCTCGAATGTGATAAGGCTGCAGGAATTTGGGAGCACATAAGGTTGAATCTTTCCCCAATACAGAATTTGTTTCTTAATGAAGGGGACACAAGAGTTCTTTCTGCATACCACTGGTCCTTTTGTATATGGGGATTTTGTTGTTCAGTCAAGTCTGATTCCTAATGGCCTTATTTGAGGTTTACTTGAGACACTGGCATAGTTTGCTATTTCCTTTTCCAGATTATTTTACAGTTGAGGAAATTGAGTAAAATAATGTTAGCTGACTTGCCCAGGGTCATATAGAAAGGAGAGACTTGAAATCAGTCTTTTCAACTCCAGGTCCAATGCTCTATCTATTGAACCACTTCACTGCCCCTTGCATGCTGGGATATTCAAGTCGTATTTCTTGAGAACCTCTTTTGATTCTTGTCAGTCTTTGAAAAACCTGGAGATGTCATTGTGAGTTCCTTGAAGACATGGGACTATTCACCTACTATTTCCCTCTTTAAATATCCAAGGGCAAGACTCTTTAGGTCCCAGAGAATATATAGGGCAAATTCTCAAATGCCATTGGTTTCATCATCCCCTCTAGTAGTGTTGAGTGAAATTAATATAAACTTTTGGATTTGGGGTAAAAAAGATATATATATATATATTCACCCTTGCCTGAGACATAATTTATGTAATACTGGTCTCTTTTAGACTCATTTTCTTCATCTCTAAAATTATGATAGTAATAGTATTTCTCCCTCAGGGTGATTGTGAGGACCAAATGAGCTAAAATATGAAAAAGTCTCTGAAGTGCAAATAGCACAACATGTGTTGATAATACATGAATGCTAAGGAATTATTAAGGCACATAACATTGAATGGCTACTTTAGTCTCACACAACTAGGAGTTAACAGATTGGGGGATCCAATGTAGGCCTTTTTGTCCAATACTAGTAGGCTATCCAATGATCCAAATCCCCTCTATTGCATAATATTGTTTGAATTAGATTAACTGGTTTTTTACACTTTCAGATAAAAGACAATAATATTTGTTATTTTTTTAGCACCTACTGAATATAAGGTATTATGTTATGCATATTATAAATGTTTCATTTGAATATAAATCCATATTCATTCAAATATGGATCAGTTCAAAACTCTACCAACAGTTCATTAATTGCCCAGTTTTGCCACATCTAACATCCACCAGGAGATGAGGCAGGTTATTATCTCCATTTTATAGTTGAAAAAAAAAAACAGGATAAAGAGAGGTTATATGATATGCCCAGGATCACACAGCTTTTAAGTATATTAGGCTAGATTTGAACTCAGGTCTTCCTGACTCCAGTCCGGTGTCTCCTAGCTGATAACTTCATCTCAGACCTAAATCCCCAAACATCATTTTTTAAGAGACCTTAGTAAGTTTTAAAGCATTTTTATAAAGGAAAGTTGCAGGTGGTGTTTTTATTGTTATAGCACTTGTCAGGATTCATTTTACAGATCAGTTGAACACGTATTTATTTAAGGAAAAGTATTTTCTCAAGCAGTGTTGGTTTTCTCAAGTGAGTGGTCAGACTTTGAGAAAGCACTTGATGCCTTTTTTCCCAGCTATTATCCTTTTCCTACCATTAATCAAGACTAATCAAGATTTTTTCCCCAATTTTTAAAGTTTTGGGTTTCAAATTCTATTCATCCTTCTCTCCTCCCTTCCTGAAATGGTAAGCAATCAGATATAGGTTATACATGTGCAATTTTGTAAAACATTAGTCATTTTGTATAAGACTTGAGTGAAAAAAAATGAAAGAAATAAAGTGAAAAATACCTTCAGTTTGTATTCAAACAATATCAGCTCTTGCTTTGGAGGCAGATAGTGTACTTCATCATTATCCCTTTGGGATTATCTTAGATCATTGCATTGCCAAGAATAATTGTCATTCACAATTCTTCATCAATGTGTGTACAACGTTCTCCTGGTTCTGTTCCCTTCACTATACATCAGTTCATGTAAGTCTTTCCAGGTTTTTCTGAAAACATCTTGCTTGTCATTTCTTATAGAACAGTAATATTCCATTACAACCATATATACAGCTTGTTTAGTCATTCCTCAATTGATAGGCATTCTTTTGATTTTCAATTCTTAGCAACTACAAAAAAAGGTGCTATAAATATTTTTGTACAAATAAGTCCATTTTCCCTTTTTTGGATGTCATTGGGATATAGACCTAGAAATAATATTACCGGATTGATTATGCCTAATTTGATAGCCCTTTGGATATAGTTCCAAATTGCTCTGCAGAATGGTAGAATGGTTAGATCAGTTCACAACTTCATCAATAGGGCATTATTTTTCCAGTTTTTCCATATCCTTTCCAACAACTGAAATTTTCCTTTCTTGTCATATTAACTAGTCTGATAGGTAGGAGGTTGATATCTCAGTATTGTGTTAATTTACATTTCTCTAATTGCTAGTGAAGACTAATTAGGTTTTTGTTATGAAATGAAGCCTAGGAAGGTCTCAATGTTAACGTTACTGAATTCTACTTCTCATTCTAAAGCAGACAAAAAAACTTAGTTGACCTCTTCAGATAGATTTTCCATTTTCTGCCTACCACACAGTGATGTAGCCTGATGCTTCAGAAATTTACACATGAAACAAATGAACAAAATTCAGGCATGATGAGTTATGGGATGGTAGGGAAGGGATTTCTGTGTAAGCCAGGAGTCTAAATTAGAGAACTCACAGAAAATAATAAGTAATTTAAAGCTCATTTAGACCAACACATTTAAATAAAAAGACTTTCTACAAAGGATTTTTCCATTCACCTTTCAGTAAAAAAGAAACACACAGCTTTCAAAGTTTATTCATGCAGTTCTCATATAGTCTGGACTATAGTCTAGAGTCCTTAGTCACAGACAGAATGCTGAGCACTGGACCTGGAGTTATTCCAACTGAATTCAAATCCAGCCTTAGATACTTTTCTAGCTGTGTGAACCTGGGCAGTTCACTTCATATATGTTTGCCTCAGTATCTCCATCTGAAATGTGGATAATAATAGCACCTACTGTCGGAGAAACTGTGAAAATCAAATGAGATAACAACTGTAAAGTTTTAGCTACAGGTTATACATAGTGTTATATAAATGCTATTATTATTATTAATTATCCTCATTGCTGTCTTCTAGATGATTCCTAAAATGTTGTCCTTACATCTGAACATAATCCTCTAGATATTGTTCGACAGTAGGACTAATACCTTCCTAAATAACAAATAAAACACTTTATAAACCTTAAAGAGCTATGGGAATACCTGTTATTAGCTTTTGCAGCTCATGCCGACCATAGAGATCTCCTGGATCAATTGGCAAAAGCGAGGAGAAACAGGGGGCAAGTGTAAGCACTACCATAAGAAGCACAACTATGGGCTGGGCTCCTGCTGCCAATACCAAAATAGGCTTCCGCAGCATCCACCCTTGCCGCAGCATCCACCCTTGCCACAGCATCCATACTTGCCGCAGCATCCATACTTGCCGCAACATCCACACTTGCCACAGCATCCACACTTGCCGCAGCATCCATACTTGCTGCAGCATCCACACTTGCTGCAGCATCCACACTTGCTGCAGCATCCACACTTGCTGCAGCATCCACACTTGCTGCAGCATCCACATTCACAGAATCCACACTGTGCGATTCCATGGGGGAAACAAAAAGTACCTGAGACTAGAAGTGGCAACTTTTCCTGGGAATCTGAATGCTATATTCGAAAAACAAGGATTATTGATGTGATCTACAATGCATCCAATAATAAGCTGGTCCGGCCAAAGATGCTGGTGAAGAAATGGATTGTGCTTTGAATCTCACTGTGCTCTGCCATTGGGCCAGAAGAAGGGAGCAAAGCTGACTGCTGAGGAGGAAAAAAATCTTATTTTATTTTTTTATTTTAAATTTTTATTAAAGCTTTTTATTTGTATAACATAAGTATGGGTAGTTCCTCAGCATTGATCTTTACAAAGCTTTCCGTTACAAACTTTACCCCCAGTCCCCTCCCCTCCCCTAGATGGCAGGAAGTCTACTACATGTTAATAATGTTAAAATACTTGACAAGTTATGCAAGAAAAATCCTATCTACAAGAAAAAAAGAAAACCAGAGAAAGGAAACACAATGCAAGCAAACATCAATAGAGAGCATGAAAAAGTTATGTTGTGGTCCACATTTCATATCCCTCTCTCTGGGTGTATATGGTTTTCTTCAGAACAATTGGGACTGGTTTGAGACAATTCTTTGTTGCAGAGAGCCATGTCCATCAGAATTGATCATCATGTAATATTGTTGTTGCTGAGTATAATGATCTCCTGGTTCTGCTCATTTCACTCAGGAAGAAATTTTAAATAAAAAATGATCAAGAGCATCCAGAAGAAATATGAGGAGCGGAAGAATGCCAAGATTAGCTCACTCCTGGAGGAACAGTTCTAGCAGGGCAAGCTCCTTGTCTGTATTGCATCAAGGTCAGCCTGGCCAGTGGAAGCAAATAACTACAGGCTAGTTGGATTTCTACCTAAGAGTCCAAAGGACAAATAAATCCTGACTTGGACATTCACTAATAAATTCCCAGAATATTAAAAAAGATTTATTATGCAACTCTGTCTCTGTATGTCTGTCTTTCTCTGTCTCTGTCTTTCTGTCTCTCTCTCTGTGTTTCTCTGTGTCTCTGTGTGTGTCTGTCTCTCTATGTCTGTCTTTCTCTCATGAACACACACTTTAATCATGTCTAAAGAAAGCCAGAAAAACCAGGAACCAGAGGTGAAGAGGAAGAGCATTATAGACACTGATCATGTGAAAAGGCAAAGTCTCTGTCACATGATTAGAGTGATCATGAAGGGAAGAGAAGTATGATGAAAACTGAAAAAGTAGGATGGGTCATGTTTTAACTTATTCAATATAACCTAAAACTGCATTATATTTCTTGGTAGTCATAATATATCATCAGAGATATGTGAACTCTCAAGTAACTTCCAACTGTAAGATTTCATTTTAAGAAATGATGATGGGAATGATAAAGAAGTCAAAACAATTTCTAAAAAATAAAATTTAAGGGACTTAAAAATAACTCATAACTTCAGACAATAATAGACAGGATTAATTTGGACAGTGCTGAGTCACTCTAAGGTCAAAGGCTTGACTGAGGACAACAGAGGGCAGTAGTGGATGGTTCATATCAACTGATGCTCTCTTCTGATTATTGTGACAAAGGGATTTCTGGCAAATGAGATAGAAACCACAATTATGGATTAATCATGGACTTGTGAGATAAGAGATAACTTTTGGGTTACTGTAGAGTGCTGTCAGCTACATGTATACTTATGTTCCTAAAGGGTCAGTTATCTTTTTTGTCCCAGTATCTAACAATAAAAATCAATTTGTTATTTAAATTTTATAGTTCTCACATTCCCATACATACTGTATCCTGTTTTATTGTATTGTATTGTATTGCATTGCATTGCTTATATCATGTATTAATATATTATATAGATAAGAGACAGGGATGAGGTTTTTGCTGTTACTGGTATAAAGAACAATGAGATGAATTTCTGTCTACAACTATAGGTTGGCAATTTCTCTGCAAGTTTTAGCCTTAATGGGCTGCCCAGAACACAATCCTGCTGCCCATAGCACTTCTAAGTGGAGCTAAACCATATCAAAATGTAATTGGGAAATATTTAGCAAAATAAATAAAAATACAATAAAACAAAGATAATGTCATATGTGGTTTTCTAAGTCAATATGCGCTTTAAGACCTAGCTTTTCTGTTATTTTTTTTATTTTTTTATTTTTTATTTTTTTTTTGCATTTAAAAAATTTTTTTTAATTTTTTAAAAAAAATTTTTATTATTAATACTTTTTATTTGCAAAACATATGTATGGGTAATTCCTAAATATTAACCCTTACAAAGCTTTCTGTTACAAATTTTTCCCCCTACTCCCCACCCCTCCCCTAGATAGCAGGATATCCACTACATGATAATTATGTTAGAATACTTAAGTCGAATATATGTATAATTATTGCCACACATCATTTTTTTGTTCAGGAGAAATTGTATCTATAAGAGAGAATAATCCGATAAAGGAAATACAATGCAAGCAAACATCAATAGAGAACATGAAAATGTTATGTTGTGGTCCACATTTCACATCCCTCACTCTGAGTGTATATGGCCTTTGTATATGGCCTTCTTCACTGCACAATTGTTAATTGGTTTGAAGCATTTCATTGTTGAAGAGAGTCATGTCCACTAGAACTGATCCTCATATAGTACTGTTGTTGCCGTGTACAACGATCTCCTGGTTCTGCTCATCTCACTCAGCATCAGTTCATGCAAGTCTCTCCAGGCCTCTCTGAAATCATCCTGTTGAAGACCTAGCTTTTTAAATTGTGATTCATGACCCCATATAGGGACTGGTAACTGAATGTGTTGAAAATTATAATTTATTATGTGTAAATGTTTGATTTGTATACCTACTTTATATAGCTATATATTCAGATAATATAAAAATTTCTTGGGCGGAAAGGAATCATATTTAGAAAAAGCTTTAGAAGCCTTGCCCTAAGGAACACTTATATGTAGCTTAGTCGTCTTGACTTCTATTTGAGTTTGACATCATTGACCTAGAGCTCTGAGAGGTTAAATAATTTGTCTAGAGTCACACAGTCAATATGTGTCAAAGAAGAGACTTGAACCAAGAATTCCTGGCTCTGATACCAGCTCTCTTGCCTCTGCTGTTTTGTATTTTGTATTTCTTTTTTAATCATACTGCATAGTACTGTATCTTCTTTCTTATCATGGTATATTATACATTATCTTCTACCATATTATGTGATGTAATATATCATACAGATTTTATACATATGCTTACATAGGTTTTTAATTTTTTTAACTAGACCTTTGATTTAATTGCTAATATATCTATCATGTTTATTAGCATCTTCTCTGGCTTTGACTCCTGTTCCTCATTTTAAATTCACAGACTCTATGACCTAAACAATGCAAACATCATTATTCCCATTTGACATACGAAGAAACTAAGTTTCAGGCTCTTTCCTCAGAAAAAAACTAACTCCTACATGTCAGAGCTGGGACTCAAACCCAACTCTTTTAACTTAAAGTCTAGCATCTTTGTATTGAACAAAGTTTCTTCTGTATTTTAAATAAAGTAAATAAATATAGATATTTATCATAGCATAAATGCTAAGAAAATATAAACTAAAATATTACTAAGCAGAATCTTCAGGGGTGATAGGTAACTGTTGCTCCCCACCCTCCCCCACTGTCATTAGTGATGGAGCAATGTCAGAACCTAGCTGAGATAATCTCATCTGGATATATCATAGAATGATCAGATCTAGGGAGAAATAGAAATATATAGAAAATGCATAGCTGCTTGGACCACCTGGAGCTGTTTTCTTGTCTGGGTAGGTTATCATACTTAGCATGCCAAAAATACAAGTGTTTACAGTTTGCTTGCATTAGGGATTTGTTTATATTAAGATAGGAATGATGCTGCGACCAAACACGGGGAATGTCACTTCAGTGATGATTAGTAGTGGCAAATTGAAATATTGGCCTAAAAAGTCATATGAGAATTAGTTAAAGGCTCTGGGGGGATAGAAAAAAAGAGAAACTTGGAGGGGGAGATGATGACTATCTTTATATATTTAATGGGGTTTGATAAGGAAAATGTTTGATTTGCTCTATTTGACTTTAGAAAACAGAATCAACAGTTGTGTTTGGAAATCTTAGAAGCAGGTTTTATTTTAACATAAGAAGAAAACTTTCTAAAGATTATAGCTATCCCAAAGTAGAATGGGCTGCCTCAGTGAAAAGTGATTTTTTATCACTAGAGGTTTTAAGGAAAAAGGATATATGACTCTTTATAGGGGTTGTTACAAATGGGCTTCATGTTTTGCGTTTATACTGGATAGTAAGAGTTCTATGATTCTCTCTAATTCTGTAGTTCTCTGATGTTGATCCTAATACAGGCTTTATTTCTAAAGCTAAGGTTTATATTGAATTTGAGTAATAATCATGAATTAAATTATTCAAATAAATCAGTTTTTTTTATCAAAGGAAATTCTGCAATATTTCTTGAGGTTGGAATCATGATCTAGATTTCTTGTTAAAATTCCAAGAATTTTCCCCAAACTTGTACTTCTAACCATAAGTATTACAGTTATCTCAGTTAATGTTCACTCCAAGCCATAGGGTTGTAATGGTACTCAGGGTTTGGGGCATAAAAAATATCACTGCTTTATATCCTGATGGGCAGAACAGGTCCAACTGTGAAAAAATCTTACATGTCTGCATAATCTTGGCACTCAGAGTAGCATCTTTTCGGCAAGCAATAGCATAAGGCTTTGCCCCTTGGGTATCTCCAATGTCATGTGAAAGAAGAAAATGAGCTTTGCTGTACCTGTTGTTTGATGTAATGGTTGTTAGGGATGGATCCACAGAGAGAAATTTCACATAGCTCAGAGACATTCAACATCTGCCATAAGCCTTGACCCTATTCTACAACAGTGTCTATAAGCTATGGGGGACGTGCTGTTGATGTCTGCCTGAATTCAAGAATCATCACAGCTGTCACTGGGGTTTATTCCATCATCCCACTGGCTGATATGCTTATCATAAAACTGCAAACCTTATATCGCCTCCTGTACAGATCTTGACTGTTCCCATTATACTAGAAGGGTTTGGAAAAGAAACACTTAAAGTGGTTCCAGCTTCATGCTTTTTAGAATGGTCTCAAAATAGACACCAAATTGAATATCTCCTTTCCCTCTTCCATCCATCTTTTTGTCCACTGCATCCCAAATCTTCACCAATAAACAATACATCAAGTGTCAGACTATAGAACACTATGGTCATGTCACTAATGGCTGAAGATTAGAGGTGGTATTTTTATCTAGTATGGAAGTGAATTAGGAAATGATGCTGGTCCAGGACCTAAAAGAAAATAGGTCAGATCTAGGGAAAAAAAAAGAACTCTTAGAAAGTAAGATTAAATAAAAATAGATATGATGTCAAACAGAATAAGTACCATTCTGCTAATTGGATCTCATTTCCACTATGGTCGATCAAGGTAATTGTCAATTCATCATGAGAAGAGCCAGATAAAATCTTAGTAAATGTAAGAATATTCTATGTATTTATCTTTCCTTTCTTTCTTTTTTTTCTTTTCTTGTTTCCTTCTTAAATACTTTTAAATATTTATTTCCTCTGATAAAATATAAGCTCTTTAAGAGTAGGGGCTATTTCATTTATGACTTTATATTCCCAGTGCTTAGTGTAGTACCTGGTATGTAATAATCACTTAACAAAAATTAATTTATTGAGAAGACCTCTGTCAAAAATAGAATAATTTCTTTGTACTTTATGCATTTACTGATATGCCTATTCCTTTGCTGATAATGTCCTCTACCACCCTTGGACCCTTATGTCTAGGTAATTTATGAAAATGTTAATTAATCCTTGGCCCAAGCCAGAGGAACAAAACATTACCCTGAAATCTTTGGGACTGACACTGGCCCCTTGAGAACTACTTTAAAGAATGGCTCTTAAGGTAGATGTGTATGTGCTTGTGAGTTGTATAGTTCAAACTGCATTTCTCTTGTTCATAGATAAGTAAATTGTGCAGGACAGAAGTCAAAACCTTGCCAAAGTCAAGATAGATTGCATTTGTTGTTTCCTCTTCATCAAGCAGGATTTCAGTCTGTCACGAAGAGAGATTGGATAGGTCTGACATGGATACATCAGTCTGGTAATTACCTTGTATCTGATTTTTCAATAGATTTAGAAATTGATTTTGTGATGATTTTCCCACTATTTCTCCAGATATAGATGTTAATAATCCAACTTCCTTCTCAAGTGTTAGAGGGATGCTACACAGAGAACTTTTTGGTTAGCTCTCCTTTATTTAGGGTCTTGCATTGAGCTCTTCAGTATCTCCATCTAAAGTGGCCTAGGTCCTTTTTAAAGAGTTAATGCTTCAAGTGATCAATCAAGAAACATTTATTAAGTGCCTACTATGTGCTAGTCATTGTACTAAGCAGTTTATTTATTTTTTTTATTAAAACCTAGAATGAAAAACATTCTTGGTTAAGGCTAGAATATTGATTAAAGTAAACATTCTGGATTGTGAATAGAGTTCATGTAAGAAAAGTTTCTTGGTTTCCCATTATCAAGGATAATTGAGAATTGATGGTACAGGTAATTCTTATCACAAAAAGACACTGCTATGTTGCAATAAAAATTGCTTTGTTGATCTAATTACAATGAATACCTCCTAATGTAATTGAATTTAATAAGCACTTGTTAAGAAGCCCTGCCTATGCCCAAGACACTATTGAGTAAAGGCACAATAAATAGTAACATATATATATATGTACATATATGTATGTACATATATACACCCACATACATACATACATACATACATATATAAGAGCTGTCTCTATTTTAAATTACTTTATATATAAAGTCAGGGGTTTGTTTGTTTGGAAAACTTAGTTTTTTGTTCTTAAAACCTCTTTTGTTCTGTCATCAAAAATTAATTCAATTCAACAAACATTTATTAAGTTCTTTTAATGTGTGTAGCATTGGGCTAGGACCTAGACATACAGAGACAAAAATAAAATGGTTCCTGTCCCTAAGGGAGCTTATGTTCTACTGGGGGAATAAGGCATATACATATATTAGTAAATATAAAAATATATCAGAAAGTATATTTGGGAGAGAGAAAAAATGAACAATTAAGGAGTTAAGGAAAGGCTTGATATAGATTTGAACTGAACCTTGGAAAAAGGGAGAGACTTTCAGGAATATTTAAAAAACAAAGGGAGATAAGAAAAAAGAAACTAGGCACATTTGCACTCTTGTATTTTGAGATTTCTTCCAGGAGACTTTGCATTCTTTCAGAACTTGATGCAACTAACAGAATTGTCACTAGCAGAAAGGAACATCTACAGAAGCTCATGATCCTCTGAAAATCCCTCTTCCACTTAGATTCTGTGCTGGATCTCCTCCTTCACAGAGGAATGCATCTTTTTATTTTTGTGTTTTGTCTGAGGTGCAGGATCATAGGGTTATTAAACAAGGTTGTATATAATACATATGTGTGTGCATATATGTGTATGTGGTTTAAAACACATAAAATGGACATAATATACTGATACAATATATATACATAGGAACATACATACACACAAATACATATATGCATTATTATACATTTCTTCTCTTTTCCTAGCTCCCAGATATATTTGCATTCATCCCATTTCCTCCCCCAATTTTTAAAATTCTCATGTCATGAGCCACTCCCTTCAAAAACACAGACCTTACAAATATCAAGGAGTTTGAATGAAAAGAGGAGTAAGTGGAGTATATTGTCTTCATATTACTGTCTTTCCTGGGGGCCAGAGCCTTAGATTAGGAGGCATTTAGAATTCCTTCTGTCAGGACAGCTCTGAAGTCAAGAGGACCTGAGTTCAAATTCAGCCTCACACTTAACACTTCCTAGTTGAGTTACCCTAGGCAAGTTACTTAACTCCAATTACCTAACACACACACGCAAATTAATAAAAATCAAATAAAATTCTTTCTGTCCTTTCTTTCTTCCCCTATTGTTAGGGTAGCATTTCAAGGATTATCCAATTCTATAATTTAAAATATATCAATTATACTGAAATGCAAAAGGAAGAAGGGTTGAAAAATTCCCATACTGTGACAGACTTTTACTTTGAAAAATCCTAATTAATTATGAGAAAATAGAATTTTAGAATGAGCAATGCAGTGAAGATTGTTATTCATTCCTCTATAAGAAAGCATAAAGTTTTTTTTAACATTAGATGAATCATGAGAAGACTACAACTATTACCACCATATTGCTAGCTGTTGATATGCAGAAATATAAACATTTGCCATGGGCAAGACAATATAAAGACTGGAGAACTGAATATTGGAAAGAGGTATTTTTTTAACTGATGAAAATCTCTTTATTATCTACAGCTATATTGAAACTATGCTCAGAAAACAGGATGAGTTTGTAAAATGAGTAATTTCCATAAAATTATATAACTTTTATCCTAAAAAAGCTTTGAGACAATATAGATCTCTCTCTCTGTCTCTCTTTGTCTTTCTCTGTCTCTCTCCTTTCTCTCTCTCCCCTTCTCATTTTCTCCTCTTCTTCCCTCCCTCCCTTTCTGAGTGTGTATGTATGATATATGTACACATACATATGTAGCAGCTAGTTGCCTGGATTCAAGAAGACTCATCTTCCTGAGTTCAATATACTTACAAACTGTGTGATCCTGAGGGAATCATTTAAAGTTGTTTGCCTCAGTTTCCTCATCTATAAAATGAGCTAGAAAATGTAATGCTAAACTAACTCTAGTTAGTATCTTTGCCAAGAAAAAACAAATGGGGTCACAAAGAGTCAGACATAATTCCAAAATATAGAGATTAAAAAGCTTTAATGGCCTGAGAATTTATGTATTTCATGCTCAGATGTGTGCTTTAGCCAATTTAAATTAGTTCAAAGAATTCTGTTTAATTTTTTTTTCTGAGCATTTACAACTTAGAAATCAGTAAATGCTACAAATCAGGATTTGGTTTATTGTTTTGTTTATTTTTCTAGACTTAGGAGAAAATATTAATATTCAGGTTAACTTTAAATGTTTCCATACACACATTTTTTTTCCCTGCTTAGAGAGCTGGTTGTTAAATGTATAACAATAAACCACTATTTACATCCCATTAAAATATAAGTTATAATAAAAACTAGGTAGGAAAAATGTTCTATCTGCCAAGGACATAGTTAAGATCTGATGCAGTATGACTTCTTGATGAATAATTTAAAAATATGTATTATAGTCTTATATGTCAAATCATATAAAAACAAGCATTTGCAGTAAAAAAAGGCAAATTGAATTGTAAAAGATTTTTAAATAATGAAATGTGTGAGATTTATTTTATGTCAGCAAATATAATTATCTTACTTTATCCCAGTTAATTTGTTTATCACTATGGATTTAAGAGAAGGAAAAGGAAAACATTTATTTGGTGCCTACTATGTGCCAGTCATTGTTCTAAAATGCTTTAGAAATATATCATTTGAGTTACAACAACATTTAGGTACTGTTATCCCCATTTTGCAGTTGAGAAAACTGAGGCAAATAGTTTAAGTGACTTGCCTAGGGTCATACATCTAGATGGTGGCTGAGACCCCATTTAAGTTCATATCTTCCTAACTCCACATGTAATATTTTATGTATTGTACCACCTAGTTGCCTCATCCTATCCTAAATAAATGAGCATATCTTTCAATAAATTGCTCATAGATGATCCATCCAAAACATTGATAGGTTACATGTAGTTCATCTGAAATATGGGTATTCATATTTTTTTCAGGTCAGGTTTAACCTCTGAGGTCTTATAATTTTGATGTTCTATCATTTTGAGTTAGGTTTGCATAAGTTTCAGCATATAATCAATAATATATTTTTTACAAGAAGCTATGTAAATATATCTTCAAGGACACATGTGATTAGAAAAGCATATTGGCTAATAGGGATAACAAATACTGCAACATTGGTTCTTCTATACACTCACACTCATATGGATACTTTAATTGTATGAAAGCACTGAAGTATGCCATAATTTATTCTTTCTTCAGTATCTGACCTGTGGTTGTATATTGTTTAAAAAACAAAACATTGATTTTGCAGGATCATTCTAGAGAAATAACTCCTGTATCTCAGTGGTTATGACTCAAGTTGCTGCTAATCTTATCTCCAACTTGTGTTGCAATAATCATAGCTCAGTAGCAGCATTCCAAAACACAAAATACTAGACTATTATTTCTTACCCTGTGGTTGTATTTGTCAAAGTTAAATTTAAAGAATTGGAAACAGGGGTAAATCCTAATTCAGTCAGGGTCGGGTCAAGTCAATAAATATTTATTAAGCACAAAAAGTATACCAAGAGCTATGCTAAACACTGGGGATAGAAATAAAAGGGGGTGGGAAAGATCACTGCTCTCACAGAGCTCACACAAAAATCCTATATGCAAACAAGAGATAGATAAATAGATAATCTCCTGCATCCCTATTCTTCTTAAAATAATGTACTGTAGTCTATCTCATATCAAGCTTTTAACACCTTCATCTTGACTACTGCAATAGCTTTCTAATTGGTCTCCATAGATCCAGTATCTCCAATCCATACTTCATATACCTAGTTTGGGAGCTCAAATTGATATTTCTAAGACAAAGATCTTACCAGGTCATTCCTTTATTTGAAAATCTTTAATAGCTCCCTATTGCCTCTAGGATAAAATATAAAATATTCATCTTGGTATTTAAAGCCCTCTCCAATTAGGCTGTTACTTATCTGCCCTTCCTCTGTTATTTTAAAATGACTCCTTTTATGGCATCCTGTGTTCTCATCAGCTTGTCCTACTGGGTATCTCTGTATCTCTACTTCCTAGCATAGTTAAATGCACAGAAGAGATGTTGAATTTAACTACATATAAATAAGAGCTTCACTAAAAAGACTATTTGGCAAAATGCAGTATTTCTTAAAGGAAAAAAAAACTTTTAAAATCATCTTTGAATGGTGTTTTGTTACTAAAATCCCAAAACAAATTTTTTACAACTTGATCTTTATTATAAGGCAAGTTCTCTTACATGGGACCAAATCAGTTTATTTAAGGAATCAGTCTTTTGTCCTAGATTTGTTGGGGAGCTTTCTGAAGGCTGTGTGATCATTGTATGCTCTTCCTTTAGAAAAGAACCAATAATATCATGGGGTGATTCCTTGACTTGTCCATGATTTGGATTTAAATGAGGCAGAGTTGCATAAAGTCATCAGCCTAACTCTCTCTTCCAGAGTCATCAAAGTACTGTACAAGACAAAAGTCCGGATTATTGATGATAGCCCTGGATGGAGTGGAGCACCTTGTCATTTTCAATGTCTGACCAAGCTCTATGTACTCTAGACCACCTTCTTCAGAGCCTTCATGGTTATTCAAACATTGTTCTCATCCTCCCATTCTACTGGAGCAAGTCTTCACATGCTTTGGGTAGATATCCCTCTATGTAATCAATAAGCTACCCTCAACCTGGCTTAGCCTGTCCAGGCAGATTTACCAAATATGGCCATCGTTCATGCTACCTCTTCTGGGAGCAACAGGTGAGTTGAATGACAAAGAGACACCAAAGGTAGATGAACAACTCTGAAAAGAGCTTGACAATCCCTCATTGTAGGAAGGCTGATTCTCTCTGAACACCCAATATTTCCTTGCCTGATTATTAAGGTATAGTCTCATTGCATTTTCAGAGTTATATGGGGGGGGGGAAATCTATAAATGGTGGAGCTTAAAAGGTTACAACTGAGGATGTAACAAAAGAACTATTATGTAAAATCCATGTTGAATTTCAGAGAAAAGGAAATCAGGTACAGTTCATTGAATATCAGAATTACTTTCTGATCCAACCCAAGAATTTTAAAGGTCTGAATAGTCCTAATTTATAAATATAAAAACTACTAATAAGAATGTAATGAAAGGTAATATAACTTATTAAATGTAATTCATAAAAAGGATAATCTTATATCTATTAATTTATTTTTGAATTCATTTGATCCAATTAGTTAAAGTTCTTTTTTTCCCCTATATGACGTGACTTAGCAAGTCAGAGAAATTTTTCTGACTTTTTGTGGCTGATCTTATTACTTTGCAAGCAGAATCTTTACAGTTTCAACAACATTAGCTGTGATCTCTAACACCCTACTTTTTGTAATCTAGTTAAGACTTCATTTATTTAAGTTGATTAAAAATGTTTTCTCCTTGATAAAATCTTGCTATGTAGCAGAGTAATATAAGTAATATAATCCAGGACTTGGAAGATCTGAAAAAGGAGCTAGACATGTCATATAATGAAAGTGAGAAAGAACAGAATGAAAACCCGAATGTTGCACTCTGCCCATGAAATAGAAATAGAAATATATAATCAAACAAATAAGAAGAAATATATGTATATTCATTATTATGTACCAAACACTGTGCTTTACAATACAATAATAATAGTAAACAATTACACAGTGTTTGATTTATGCTCAGTTTGTTATAATTATTTTCTCATTGGATCCTTACAACAATTCTGATAGGTTGGAACAATTATTCTGATTTTACAGATGAAAAAACTAAGAAAAAAGATCTTAAGTGAATTACAGGGTCATACTGCTAGTAAGTATTGAGTCTGGCTGGATTAGAATTTAGGTCATTCTGACTCTAAGCACTCTGTCTACTTTGCTTCTCAGTATACATGGATTGAATGAATGATCTATGCATTAGAAGGCAAATTTCTTGAGGGCAGTAGATTCTTTGGTTTTATCTCTACATAATAAAACCTTAAAAGGCTCACAACCACATTATCTCTTCCTCACTCTCCATTCTACCCCCCCCCCCCCCATATCCAATCTATTGCAAAAGCCTGTTTCATCTTTAGAATACTCCTCTTGTTCTCTTCTGATGTTTCCATCATCCTGGAACAGGCTCTCATCATTTTACATATGGACTATTTGCAGAGTAGCATACTGTGAATCTGCTCACCTTTAATCTCTCCCCACTCTAATCTATCCTCCATTCATCTAGCAAAGTAATTTTCCTAAAGCACTAGTTTGACTATGTCACCCCTCTACCCAATAAAATCCAGTGGTTCCTTATAACCTCAAGGATCAAATGCAAAATCCTCAGTAGGCATTGAATGCCCTTCACAACTTAGCTTTCTCCTAACTTTCCAATTTTCTAACATCTTACACCCTTTCCCATACATGTTGATCCAGTTACACTGATTTATTTGCTGTTCCATGAATAACACATTCTCTTGATTCTGGGCATTTTCTCTGGCTGTTTCTCATGCCTGAAATCCATCCCTCCTCAAGCCTTCCATGTCTTCCTTCAAGTCTTAACTAAAATCCCATCTTCTACATGAAACCTTTCCCAACACATCTTAGTTCTAGTGCCTTCCTTGTTTTATTTCTCTTTTATTCTCTATAAAGTTTTCTTGAACTTTTTGTTTGTTTATTTTCTTTTCCAATCATATTGTTAACTTTTTTAGAGCAGAAACTTTCATTTGCCCTTTTTCTCTGTCACTGGTACCAAGTATAGTTCCCGGGACGTAGTAGGCATTAATAAATATCTATTGATTGAATGGCTTTGGATTGAAAGGAGACAGAAAAATATGGAGCTGAAAAGAAAGGAAAGAAGCAGAAAGGGAGGCCATTATGTTTCCCTGTCAGAAGCTGGCAGCAGTATTGAACCAGAATATCGACAGTGTTTAAGAGCTCCTACATTTTCCTAGATTCATTAGCATCATCATCTGCTTATCGGCTGGTGGAGGTAGACACAACAGAGAAGGAAGCTTTTTCCTTTAGTTGTAACCCATTCAACTGAAGGGCATCATCCTTATCCTCTCCTTCACCCACAACCTTTTGAAGGAGTTTACCTCAGAATTGACAATTTGCTTTATGCTGATCTTGTACTATTGTAATGACACTGTTGCTTAAATCTGATTCAGTTTAATAAAAATGTGTTTTTAAATTTTGATCAGAGTATGCAACAGTGGAGGAAAGGAGCTATCTCTGAGTTAATTTTCTGTCAGAGGTTTTGTAAGCTTGCACGCTACTATTATGCTCTGGTAATATAGAAGCCACCTGAGGGCAAAATTGAATTAATATTTTACTTTTACTAACAGCCCAATAAATTTCTAATGCAGAGAATCTTAAAATAGAATCTAGCACATTCCTTTTGCTCTTAATCAGAGGTTCTTATGAAGTTTACAGACTCTCAAAGAATCTGTTGATATATTCTAGAGTTCTGTCAACCTGAAATGGGGGAGAAATTTTTATTTTCAATAATATCATTTAGAATGTATTTCAATTATAGAAAAGGTCACAAACTGTAATTTTGATAAGGAGTTCATAGGTTTCATCAGATTACTAAATGGGTGTATGGTATAATAAAGACTAAGAATCTCTGTCCCAGATTAAATATATGTTTTAATTGTGGGTGTGATTCAGGACCTTATTTTAAAGTATTTCCCTATCCCTGGTTTTAAGAAAAAAGAGATGAAAGGAGAAGTGGGGAATGGGACTGTGGCTAGGAGGTAGAAATGACTGACAAGTCTACAAGAGGTTAGCATTAGCATTTTTGAGGAGGGTTTCAACTCAGTGATACCTAGGGTTGCATTTGTAACCCCAGCACCAGGACTCATTCAACTATTATTGAATGCAACCAAGTTATATTCTTAATGATTAGAGAATGACTGACTAAATCATGACATAGGAAGAAAATGAATATTATTGCATTATAATAAATGAAGATAAAATTGCATTATGAAGACAAAATAAAAGCATGAGAAGATATTAAGTGAAGAAAGCAGAAAATGATACATATAATGACAAAAAGAGAAACAAAAAGCAATTGGATATACTGAAAATTACCTCAAAGCTCAAATAGTTTAGATGAAGACAGAGAAATGAAAAAATTACTTTTTTCATACCTTATAAAATACATTATCATAACACAATCTGTATAAATAACAAAATTTTATACATGATTGTATGCAATCCTTTAAAATACTTTTCTTGCTTTCCAATTTATTAAATGTTTTATTTTATTTTATTTATTTATTTTATTTTTAATTTTATTTGCATAACATATGTGTGGGTAATTCTTCAACATTAACCCTTACATAGCTTTCTGTTACAAATTCCCCCCCCCCAACTCCCCACCCTTCCCCTAGATAGCAGGATATCCACTACATGTTAATTATGTTAAAATATTGGCAAATCGAATATATGTATACATATTTCCAAACTTATCATTGTTGTGCAAGAAAAATCTTATCTACACAAACGATATATCAGATAAAGGAAACACAATGTAAGCAAACATCAATCAAGGAGTATGAGAATGTTATGTTGTGGTCCACATTTCACATCCCTCTCTCTGGGTGTATATGGCTTTCTTCAGTGAACAATTGGAGGTGGTTTGAAACATTTCATTGTTGAAGAGAGCCATGTCCATCAGAATTGATCGTCATATAGTACTGTTGTTGCCGTGTATAATGATCTCCTGGTTCTGCTCATTTCACTCAGCATCAGTTCATGTAAGTCTCTCCAGGCCTCTCTGAAATCATCTTGCTGGTCATTTCTTACAGAACAATAATATTCCATAATATTCATATACCATAATTTATTCAGCCATTCTCCAATTGAAGGGCATCTATTCAATTTCCAGTTTCTAGCCACTACAAAAAGGGCTGCCACAAACATTCTTGCACATGTGGGGCCTTTTCCTTTCTTTATGATTTCTTTGGGATATAAGCCCAATAGAAATGCTGCTGGGTCAAAGGGTATGCACAGTTTGATAACTTTTTGAGCATAGCTCCAAATTGTTCTCCAGAATGGCTGTATCCGTTCACAGCTCCACCAACAATGCATCAGTGTCCCAGCCCTCCCACAACCCCTCCAACATTCATCATTAACTTTTCCTGTCATTTTAGCCAATCTGACAGGTGTGAAGTGGTACCTCAGGGTTGTCTTGATTTGCATTTCTCTGATCAACAGTGATTTGGAGCACCTTTTCATATGACTATAAATAGTTTTAATTTCATCCTCTGAAAATTGTCTGTTCATATCCTTTGACCATTTATTGATTGGAGAATGGCTTGAATTTTTATAAATATGAGACAATTCTCTATATATTTTAGAGATGAGACCTTTATCAGAACCCTTAAATGTAAAGATGATTTCCCAATTTATTGCTTCCCTCCTAATCTTGTCTGCATTGGTTTTCTTTGTACAAAACCTTTTTAACTTAATATAGTCAAAGTTATCTATCTGGTTTTCAATTAAGAGTTCCAGTTCTTCTTTGGACATAAATTTATTCCATCTCCATAGGTCTGAGAGGTAAACTATATTACATTCCTCTAATTTACTTATAGTATCACTCTTTATATCCAGATCATGAACCCATTTAGATCTTATCTTGGTATGTGGTGTTAGATGTGGGTCAAGCCCTAATTTC
>JAJPUD010002643.1:158614-214831 GCA_023553655.1 Myrmecobius fasciatus
AATTTATTTCCCCATTCTTCTTCTAGCTCTCTTTTGAGATTCTTTATTCAATCTTCCAGGTAAGCCTTCTGGAAGGGAGACCAGCTTAAGTCCACCTTTGTGGCTTCATCTGGGATTGTTTTCAGAATCTCAGGATCTGGGGACTGCTCTAGTTTCTCTCCGTAAAAGCTGTCTATGGTGAGAGCTCTCTTCTTCTTGCTCATGCTTTTGAGTTGAGGTATCAGTCACCAGCAGGGAATATTGCTGCTGTTTCAATTTGCCCTGGGGCAGTTTGCCAAGTTGACTTCTGGTCTGAGGCTGGTCAGGCTAGATTCGCACTAGGACCACGTTTTCAGCTGCTCTCAATCCAACCTTTACCAAAGGCAGATCTGCCGCAAGCAGAGCAAAGTGGCCCAGGCATCTCCCAGGAGCTTCCTGGGTGCCTAAAATCCGCCCCTCTATTGCAGCCATGACTTCCACCCCGGCTGGCGTCTGATTGCAACCAGTGGCCGATTTCCCCTGAGGCTAACCTCCGATGTTTTTTCAAAGTAGATTGTTGATAGAAGTGTGTTGTAGTCCAAGTGTTTGGTGGAGCCCTCACTCCCGAACCAGTTCAGAGGCTTAATTTGTCTGGGTCTGAGGGAAGGTCTCAGGAGCTCACAGACAATGCTATCTGCAGTTTGCCATCTTGGCTCCGCCCCCAATTGTTTTATTTTAAATGAAAATATTTTTTATTTTGAATTTAACATTTATTGGTAACAAAAATATTTCAGTATTTTAAAAAGAATAAGGGAGAATAATAATCTGTGGGATTTTTTATTAGTAGTTTTTAAAGTATTTACCAAATTCAGTTCAGAAGTAAAAGAATACTTGGTATCCCTTTCTTCAATACTTTTTGTTTTCTTCCTTGCATCTTATATATCTTCTTAACAATATTTTTATTACTACCAATAACCCCCACACCCAAATTGAAGATTTTGATTATAACAAATATGTATAATTCATCAAAACAGATCAATATATTGGCCACATGTGAAATTGTATATCTCATTCTGCACCCTTAATTCACTATCATCTCTTTTCTAAGCAGCACATAGAATGCTCCACAAACCATAGCAAAACCCAACTAGTCTTTATGTATATGAGTTCTTTAGCCGTTCATAGTTGTTTTCCTTTATATTAATGTGTTCAGTATATAATGTTTGCTTGGTTCTGCTCATTTTAACCTGTATAAGCTCTATATCTTCCCACATTTTTGTGATTTCATCATAATCATAGTTTTTATGGCAAAATAACATATTATATTCACATACCACAATTTGTACAGTCATTCCCAGTTGATGTATACCCTTTCTGTTTCTAGTTTTTTGATACAAAAATAATTTTTATTCAAAGTATTCTTATCTATATGAGTTCTTTCTCTCCATTCTTAATATTCTGTGACTATAAACAAAATAGTAACATTACTGGGTCAAAAGATGCTTATAATTTAATTAGGCATAGTTTCATATTATTTTCTAGAATGGTTAGACTAATTTATGGTTCAATAAAGTGCCTGCCCTCCTACATCCTCTCCAACAATGGCTATCTTCATCTTTTGTCTTATTTGACACTCTATTGCGTGTGAATTGTTTATGAGAATACTTGAATTGGAAGTTAAAATAAATGTCAATCTAAATAGACATAAGTATTACTTTGCATTAAAGATGGAAGGCAGATAAAAAAAGAAGGATTTGGAATGCAAAAATCATATTTATATTAAACACAAGAATAACATTTTAATCCAAATCTTTTCATCTATCTCTTATTAAAAAATGATCCCTTTCAAGAGGTACTCAAAATACATCTGAAAATATTAACCACATAGTAAGAACTTAGTAAATGTTAAGCTTACATAGAATTTTCAGAAAACAATTATATCCTAATTCTTTACTTCTTTATATAATCTATGTTCATTCCAGGAAGAAATAACACAGAGAAATAAAGACAATATTTTAACATCAAACTAACTGGAGACTTTATGTTGTCATTTGAATAAACAACATTAGATCTTGGTAATTTCAGTTTTCCTAGAATATGGAATTACACATATTTCTTTTCTTTTAAATTCACATTAGACTATTATTACCCTAAGTCCTTCTTACTTCCTCCTTGAACTACAGTAATGACCTTTCCTTATGTCTCCTTCAAGTTTCTCCCTTCAATTTATCCTGTTTGTTACCCCTCAAGGTTAACCTTTTTAATGTGCTACTTTGTTCTCATCAAAATGCTTTAATGGCTTCTCTTTATGTATCAAATGAAGCCCAAATTTCCTATCCTGACATTCAAAGCCTTCTATCTATTCCCGGTCTAATTTGCCACACTCTTTCATATATAAACTATAACTATGCTATTAGCTGGTCCCATCTATTCAACAATTCCTCAAAATATCTTAGACTTTTCTGATTAATCATTATATTCCTTTGTCCGAGAATACCCCTTACCTGATTTAAACCTATCAAAATCTTCCCAGTTCACCAATTCCAAGCTCAAAAACTATTTTATTTATAAAATTTTTCTGATCACTTCTCTATCTCTTTCTATCTGTTCATCTCTCTCTCTCTCTCTCTCTCTCTCTCTCTCTCTCTCTCTCTCCTTCCTTCTTTTCCCCCTTCCATTCTTCCCCTCCCCTCCTCTCTCCTATGATAATTTGATTTGGATCATGACATTGATCATGTACCTAGTTCCTTTTGTCACATATAAGACCTTTACATGGATGTGTTATTACCATATTTAAATGCTTAGTTTTTTGAGGTCAGGGACCATGTTTAATATATCTTTGAACTAAAGCCAGGAAATTTGCTTAAGGTAACAGAGGATATTAGTGACAAAACTCAGACAAGAAATAAGTACTTTCCATGATAACATGTGTGATTTTCCTAGTAGGTCCTCAAGAAATATCTGCTGAAAAAAAATGGATGAATGATTCATGGCTTCCTCAAACTTTTATTAAAATCCCAGATTATATGGACATAGGTTCAGACAATACATTAATTCAACTCTATATTCTAAATAAGTGATAACACATTTATCCTATGTAATATAAACTTTCTCCATCTCTGGGAAGTGACCATCTATCTTCTGAATGAACATCTCTAATTATAAAGAAATCTCTTTTTCATCAAAGAATCTTTTGTATTTCAAAGCAGATTGAATTCTTTTTTCCCATATTATGTGATAGATGCTATTGCTCTTCTCTTTTGTATCCTCTACTGCTGCATAAAGATAGAGCCCCAGAATTTGGTAATTCAGGTAAGTATAAGGAAAGAACTTAATAACAAGTCTCACTGCAGAAACCAGGTTAATCAATGTCTCACATGATATGGCTCAGGCCCCACTTTTGACTAGCCACTTATAAAGAGATTTATACCCTAAAAAGCAGCATTTAAGGAAAATTTTCTCCTCTGAACACATGAAAGAAAAGAGATGCTGTCTTTGAATAATCATCAGAAATCATAATCAGAAGTCAGAGAAAAATATTTTACATAATATCAAGCAAGAAAAAGCTAACTACCAGATGAGGGGTAGGATTCCTTGCTGGATCAGGGTTTATGATCATAAAATCATAGATTCAGAAATTTCTTGAGCTATTACTCTGAATAAAATTACATGGATGCACACATGCTGAAATGTGAAAGTGATAAGAGTAAGATCAGGGTAACCAGTAAGAAGTTTTCCCATGCATATTATGTGTGACCTTATCCTTATTGCCAAGAGACTACCATGATACTTTCACCCAACCATGCTAGCAGAATTTTGTATAGGAATGTTTTACTTCTTTTTGTAATGTTATTGAATCAAATCCTCTGGATCTTAGCTAGTTCCATACAAAAGCTTACCATTTTGTCATTAGAACTCAGCATCAGTTCAGGAACACTTGAAAAGGATTTATTAAGCACTTATATAAAAGTCACTACAATAATTTCTGGGATTTCCCCACCCCCCCAAAAAAGGCAAAACAGTCTAAACTCCCAAGATGTTCATAGCCTAATGGGAAGACATGAAAACAACTAAGAACATACAAGCAACATAGAGGATAAAGTGGAGATAATAAAGAATTAAGCAGGATTAGGAAAGGATTCTCATAAAAGATGGGATTGTAGCTGGAACTTGAAAGAAGTCAGGGAAGTCAAGATATTGAAATAAAGAGGAAGATTATTCCTGATGGATGCAACAGCTAAAGAAAATATTCAGAGTCAAGAGATGGAGTGTCTTGTGAGAAAAACAATAAAAGAGACTATTGACTCTGGATGGCAGAGGTAAGACGTAAGAAGACTGAAGAGATAGGGAAGGTGCCAGCTTGTAAAGGACCACCCGTCAAATATTACATTTGATTCTGGAAAATAGGGAATCACTGTAGCTTATTAAGTAGGCAATGACATGGTCACCTCTATATCTTAGGAAGATCACTTTGATAGTTAAATAGAGAATGGATTAGAATAGGGAGAAATCTGAGTCAGAGAAACTGACCAGTGGGCTATTGTGACAGCCCAGGACTGAGGTGATAAGAGTTAAGGAAAAAAGTACGAGGAATGAAGGCTTTCATTATAGAATGCTTTTTCACGGCATTTAGTCACAAAAAGAAGAGATAGTGGATAATAGCTAGTGGAAATGGGCATATAAAGTGTTTTTTTATCATTATAATTATTATTACTGTCATCATCATCATCATCATTATTATCATTATTGTGGAAATATGGGTATTTTTGCATGTAGTAAGAAAGCAGTCCTCAGACAAATAGAGATTGAACTGAGAATAGGGAATTATACAAGGATCATGCAATGGGATAGATCACTTGTTCAGCAAGATAGGTAGGAATCTGGGAACCTATTCAGCTGAAATCTACCTTCTAGGGGATATAAATGCTTTAGGCTTTCTGAAAATATGCAGAATATGTATAATACCTCTTCAATTTTTATAGACAATGATTATATTCTAATCCTAAGCACCCCTCAGAAAAAAAATTCTTTCTCTTCATCCCCTGTTCCATGTAATTCTTTCAAGTACAATACACTATTCTTAAACTTTAGACAGTTCCATTTTCCTAGATATGATTTTTAAAATTCACTTTAAACAAGAATAGAATATAATGTTCTACATATGTATCACTATGTATAAAACATTTTTGTTCTGAACATGATTCATTTGTTAGTAACATCTAACTAAGGTCATATGAGATACATTAAAAAGATATGCTTTGTTTTATATCATGATATGGTTTATTTGATAGTGGCTGGGCCCTAGGGTTAGAAAGAGCTGGGTTTGGGTCCTACCAGTAATAATTCTGCTGTATATAAATCATATAACAACTCAGCAGACAACTTTCTAAGAGTATAAATTGCTGGGACAGGTGGCAGTTGGGATTGGAAGAGAATATTTTCGTATTGGGAGTTCCCTATACAATGAAATTATGGGTACAGACTTAATTATTATATAAACATATATTGCATTATATTACATCAATATAACACTCTACTATGCTATACTATAGCATATAAGCAAAATATTACCTACATGTAAATGTCTATACATATTTTTGTCTCTATAACATCACACATAAAAAGTATTTTGAAAAGGATTAAGAACTAGAAATATAAAACATAATACTTATAACTATCATTGGTATAACTCCTTAAAGTAAACAAAATACTTTTACATATGTTAGTTTATTTGATCCTCACAAAAACTATTTTAAACATTAGGGAAATGAAACAGAGAATCTAAGTGAACCACCCATGGTCACATAGTATGTGTGTGAGATAGGATTTAAACTCAAAAAATTGAATTAAAACAACTCTGAGGGACCACTTCACACTTCTCAGTTTGGCCAAGATGACAAAAAATATAATGATAAATGTTGAATGGAATAGGGGAAAACTGGGACACAGCATTTTTGGTGGAGTTGTGAACTGACTCAACCATTTTGGAGAGCAATTTGGAACTGTTTTCAAAGGACTATAAAACTGTACGTACCTTTTGACCCAGCATGACATTCCTGGTTCTGTATTCTAAAGAGATCATAAAACAGGGTAAAGGATCCACAAATGCAAGAATGTTTGTAGCAGCTTTTTTTTTTTCTGCAGTAACAAGGAATTAGAAACTGAGTGGATACCCATCAGTTGGGGAATGGCTGAATAAATTATTTTATATGAAGGTAATGGAATATTATTGTTCTATAAGAAATAATGAGCAGACTGATTTCAGAAAAGCCTGGAAAGACTTACATGAACTGATGCTAAGTGAAAGGAACAGAATCAAGAGAACATTGCATACAGTAACAACAAGATTATTTGACAATCAATTGTGAAGGACTTGACTCTTCTCAACAATATAGTTTTTCAGGCAATTCCAGAAGAAGTGGGATGGAAAATGCCATTTTCACCCGAAAAAAGAGAACTAACAAGACTGAATGTGGACTGAAACATAGTATTTTCACTTTTTTTGAGGGGACACTGTTTGCTTGGTGGTTAGTTTTTTTCTTTTCTTTCTTGTGTGGTCCCCCCCTTTAGTCTGTTTTTTTCTTGTACAACAAGACAAATATGGAAATATGTTTAAAAGAATTGCACATATTTAACCTGTATCAGATTGCTTGCTGTCTTGGATGGAGGCGAGAAAAATTTAGAATTTAAAATCTTACAAAAATGTGTATTGAAAACTATCTTTACATGCATTTGTAAAAATAAAATACTATTGAAATTTTTTAAAAAAGGATCTGAACTTGGGGCAGCGAGGTGGCACAGTGGATAGAGCACCAGCCCTGAAGTCAGGAGGACCTGAGTTCAAATCTGATCTCAGACACTTAACATTCCCTAGCTGTGTGATCCTGGGCAAGTCACTTAACCTCAATTGCCTCAGCAAAAAAAAAAAAAAAAAAGGATCTGAACTCAAATATCCCTTACTTCAAGTTGTCTAATTTACCTGCTGTACCATCTAGTTGACTTTCTGAAGAAATAAAGTCATTATTATGCATTAGTAGCTATACCAATAAAAAATGCAAGTACCAAAATGAAGGAACTTAAGATCCTTTCTCAGCTTTGCCACTTTGCCACAACATAGTTTCGTGATGTTGGACAACTCACTTTATGCCAGGAAACTTCCGTTTTCTTAACTGTAAAATGAAGTACTTGGATTAGACAGCTTCTGAAGTCCTTTCCAGATGCTAAAATGCTCATTTTAATTCTAATTTTACAAATACAGGTTACTTAAATAGATTTAGTATCTGGATTTGCTTCTTGCCCCCACCCTCTCCCTTACTTTATGTGAATGAATATATGGGTAAATATAAAAACTATAGAGAAACCAGCTTAAATGTTACCCAGACCAAATATTTTTTTTTAGTATTCTTTACTATGCTTCTAAATATTTAATAGATTATTAGTAGATGCAAACATAGGAGACACTATTCACATTTGCATATTAATGAAAATCTATGAATTATACATTATTTACTCTGTAGAGAAGTAGAAACAGTATTCATTTTTTATGGCCATAAAAACTTAGATTGTCTCCTGAAACACGAATCAAATCCCCTTCTGAAATAGGGCCAGGGAGAAAGATCTGCAGACTCTCTGAAACAATTGCCGGGTAAATTAGATAGATTTGTTTGTGCTGCTTTGCAACACGCGAGTGTGAAAGTTCATTTTAAGCAAAATAGTTTTAATAATGTCATTACTAATGTATATTTGGTCATCACTAAAAAATGGAGTTTTAATATGAATGCTTCATTTTAATAAACGGCAGAGGAAGCAGGTTGCCCTGAGTCAGCAGGAAGTGGTTATACACCAGAGAACAGACTGATTGTGTTAGATTCATCCAGAACACTGAACAGCACACAGACAGTCCAAGAAAAAACAACTGGCTTTATTCAAATGATTAGACTTACTGCTGCTGGGTAGTGAGATTCACACATTCGCCTATTATTTCTTGACCTTGTGCCAAAAACTCCCACTTACAGTAATAATTAGAATTAGTGTTTCCAGTGCATGCCTCCATCTTCCTAACAAACACTGAAAAAATGTGGCTTTTTTCAAAATATGCTGTTAATTAAACTTTTCTTTATGTGCTTGATTAATACAGTTCAATTTTCCTAACTCTCTACCAATATGCCCATCTATATCCACCTTATGTTGCTAAATTAATTTGAATATCATGAGTAAGACTGTCAATCCAAAAGCTTAAATAATAATAAAAAAATCCAATATTTTCCTCTGCTTCTCATTAACACTGAAGAATGTATTTTTTTGACAGGGTTTCAGATGTAGGGCTTTCTTTGACTGCTGTCATTCTGAAATTGGAGCATTTGTGGTGTAGTAAAGGAGAAAACCATAAATACTTCAAAGGTTGAGTCACAAATGCTTTAGAATTAACATATAGTACAAATTGTGGTGCCAACTGTTTTAATGAGAAACACGGTTTCCTGGATGGGTCCAGAAGGGGCTATAAAATCTTCATAGATAGGAATTGAGTGCTTGCTTACATTGTCTGTCTTACGTACTGCCCCATCCCCCTCTGTGCACTTAGCCAGTATGGCCATGACAGGACTGTGCCAAGGGAGAGGTATGCCATATTGATGTATTTAGTGATTCTTATGGCACTGCAATTTTACCATGCAAGAAAACCAACTGCAAACATCCAAGATGCTTACCTAGATATGGCAGAGCCTAATGGGAAATCACACTGGAATTGCAAGGTGTGGAAAAACAAATGGGATTTCTAAAAAAAAAAATCAGAACTTTAAAAATCACAGTTTCAGAGAATAAATGGGCTTGCTGAAGTAGTTATGATCTTAATATCTCAGAAGAAGGTTATCAGTTAAAGTTATAGATCTGTTTGATGGTCTCTATTACAAAGATCATTGTCAAAGCTAAATTGTAATCAAGGTAGCGCTGATTAGGAAGCTATAGTGATAACAGCTGGCATTTATAGAAACATTTTATGATGAGAAAGTATTTTAAAGAAATCTCATTTAATTTTCATGTTAACTTTGTGATGTGGGTAGCACAAGTATTATTTTGTATTTACTTTACCAGAAAAGGAAACTGAGTTTTAAAAAGTTTATTTACCAGATGTCACATTGCTTATAGCTGTCAAGGTTTTTGAATCCATATCTAAGTCCCTTTCTATTATACCACATGGCTTCTTTATATGGGGAAAACTTTACTTTTAGACTGTTTCTCTTTGCCTTCTCCCAACTCTTGTGCAAATTCTTTTTCCTATGATAGGTTTAGTCAAATGCCTTTATGTCAATCCTGGTCACCAAATTAGGAAACTTAATCCCCTAATTCTCTGACTTTTCTAGCTCCTTTGCCCCCCCCAAAATCTACCTGTTATAAGCCACATTTTCTTGAAAACTATTCTTTTTGAGGGGTGATAGCTCTCTAATCTGATCAACTAAATGCTGCTATATTATCCCTTCTAAATTTACTGAAGCTGTGAGATATAGAATGCTGGACCTGGAATCAGGAAGAGTTGGATTCAAATCCTGTTTCTAAAACTTCTAAGAGATGCAATATTGAGCAAGGCACTCAAAAACCCTGAGCTTTATTTCTTCATCTGAAAATTAAAATGATTAGATGACTGATTTCACAGTTGAGAGGGAAGAAATAGGTTGATAAATGTTTTTTAAAAACCTTAAAGTATTATTTACATTCCAATTATTATTATTTTAACTGTGGCCTTTTGAGACAGGGAGTCTACTGGTGGAATTTGATAATCCATTAAGAGAAGCCTTGGGATAGGTGAGGCCATGGGCACCTCACAAATCAAACTGTATAAAAGATATTTACTTCACTTAGTACTATCCATCAACTCAGTTATCCATGAGATTTGTTATCAGATAGTTCTCAAGCAAGCCAATTTCAACATTTTATACAACTCTATTTCCATTTTAGTAGTGTTATTTAATGCTTTTGTTTAATGTTGATTTTAATCATTAGGTTAAAAAGTCTAGAATTAATGAGGAATCTATTCTTCACTTAGAACATACATGCCAATAGTGGGCAATAACATTAATCACTTTAATATCTATCTGCCTGTCTCTCTATCTAACATTAATCTATATGTGTGTAAGCAAACAAAGCTATTGTGTGATAAGAGAGTCTGTGTGAATAAAAAGCTGGAATTTAGTCTTTTGTATGACTTTTTAGGACTCAAATCTTATAGATTATTGTAAGAGACAAAAACAGTGATTGCCTTAAAAAAATACAGCAGCTTAATTGAGCAAAGCTTAAAAATGAGTAGATATAACCCTGAAAAGACTCCTATATTATATCCAGTTTTAATGAGAGTTATTTCATTACCATTGAGGCGGCCTTTTAGAATAATCAACCAACTACAAGAAGAAGAGGGGAAAAATCCCTGACAGCTCAAAATCTGTGGCTCAGCCATTTTAGTAATTAACCACAGAATTTCCAGATGATAAGGCAGGAAGCAAGTTATGTCGTGAAGAAATTGCCCTCTGGAGAGAAGGGGGGGGGAAAAGCGATTGTGAGCTTGACAGAATAACCTTCCACCAGCATGCACTGCTTTCTTCCCCTACTAGTTTGAGGAATTCCAAGCACCCTTCGGTAAATCATCATCTTCAATCTATTTATTATCTTCCAGGCTAGTGCACAACACTATCTGTTACACATGGGTACCAGCAATATTACAAGGTGGGCTCCAGGGATAAGAGACAGCCGGCTCTGTACACATCTTCTGTATGAGTCACATCATACAGAAAAGGAGGTTTTATTCCGTCCGTACTACTGTTGTCAGTAATTAACGTGAAGATATTAGGTTTCAGATCCAGATTCCTCATCCTTCTTCCCCCAAGCAACATGATTCCAACCATCTACTCTCACATGATTGTCCTCAAAGACCTAAGCATTTCTCTTGGAATACAATGAATTTGAGAAAATATAGTTTTACTTCCATTGGCTTCAAAGAAGCAGTTCAACAGGGTTTTATAATCAGTGACATAAATACCATGAGCATAAACGATATTATTTCTGCCCAGTTGCTGACAAAAGATGAGTGCTAGTTTTGTATTACCCACAAACCTAAAAGTATTTAAATTCACTAAAATTACCTACTAAAAAGATTTAAATTCAAGGAACAGTTATTAAGTTCTGATTAAATACAAGGAACTATAAAGGTAGCAGAAGAATAGGGAATCAAGGGGGTGATTCAAGAGGAAAAAACCGAACTTTTTTTTTTTTGCCTTTGAAAAATTTACATTCCCTGCAATTATATCCCTCAATCAATCAGAAAACATTTATTAAGCACTTGCTTGTGTCAGGTATTGTACTAGGCACTGGTGAATCAAAGTCAGAAGTGAAATAGTTCCTGGCCACAAGGAGCTTATGTTCTACTGGGGGGAAGTAACAAGTGTTTTCATAAATTAAAGCAAAATAGATTTGCAGTGATTTAGCGGGGACAGTATTAACATCTGGGGGGTCAGGAAAATGTTCATGAAGAAAGTTTCTCTTGACCTGAGTCTTAAAGGAAGCAAGATTCTAAGACAAGAAGGGGACAAGAAGTCATGAAGTATAGATGGAAACAACAACAAAAAAATGGGGTTGGGAATGGAGTGCTATGTATGAGGAACAGTCAAGATAAGCTTGCATATATTGACAAGCATACTAAAGGTGAATTGGGGATGGTAGAACATTAGCAAACCAGAATATGATGTTTCACTGGAGCCAGGGAATTCATGACAAAATATGAACTTCACAATGAAATTACATTTTTAGCTGCATGAAATTCTCTCATTTGGAATATTGCAGCCATCTCATTGGTTTTCCTGTATCCAGGGTCTTCCCTCTCCAATTCCATTTCAGTCTCTTGGCAAATGATGTTACTGTACCACATAGTTAATCCTGTCATTGTCAGAGACTCCTGTTTGTCTTTTGGATGACATGAAAATTCCATAGTCCTGAGATAACATCCCTCCAATAATACTTTCATGGAATTATTGCATATTGTTAGTAGTTATGCTCTATATTTCAGACATACAAGAATTCTAACCTGTTTTTTAAACTTTTCATGTGATTTCTTGTTTCTATTCATGAACAAAAGTCATATCACATACTTTAATTGTGTGCTTTGCTCATCTCTGCCTTCCAAAATAATTATGTTTCCTTCAAAGAATATTTTAGCCTGTCCCACTCTGCCAGGTCAAAATATCTTTCCTTTCCTAATTATCATGGAGCACTTTTTTTTAAAATTTTCCATTAATCATTATTTATCTTTACCTATTATATTTATTTATGCTCTTCCTTTCCCACCAGTGAAGTATTAACTTTTTAAGGACAGGAACTATGTTGCTTTTATTTTTCTATTCCTACTGCCTACCATAGTATCTTGCATATTTCAAATGCTTCTAAATGCTCTCAAAAATAAGTTAGAATTTTGTCTTGGCCTGTAACTAATATTAATCACTTGTGTTTATGTAAAGAAACAGTACTTCTATTGTAGAGGAGGTAAACAAAAGAAAAGTAAAATTCTACTTGCTAGAAGAGGGATATACTGGAACCAGATTTAACCAACCAGCTCCTAAGATTCAGTTGTTATATTTCCAATGTGAGAATTTACACCTTGGAAATGATCAAATGCTATAAATAAAGGCTCAATTTACTGTTTTGTAGATTGCTTAGATTTAAAGTTATAGAGTTAAAGTTATAGAGAAAATATTAAATATACAGGTTAAACTTTTGAGTGTTTTATGCATTCATTTTTTTAGCTGGTTGAGAAACATTTACCAGTACACTTCAGCTGAAAGACAAGTATAAGGAAAGGAATACGGTCTAGGTGCTTAATCCAATCCTTAAATTCCTATCTGAACTTTATTTTTTGACAATCAAAAAATATGGAAGCAAGGTAAGTATTCTCATTCTAACTTTCTTTGGTAATTTTGGGAGGGCTTGATTCTTGAAATAAATTTCAGTGGCACAGATTTATAGTCAATATTTAAAGGGTTATTAATAGGAATTATCTAAAGTTAAGTCTGATACTTGTCTGGAACTGCCCCAAAGAAAAGGGAAGTTAAAAAGAATGACTTTTTTGTTATTTAGCTAAATAGCCTAAAGTGGTATATAGACAGAAATAAAAATACCTTATATACCAACATATCCATAGTATACTTTTTGTGGTATCAAAGAACTAGCAACAAAGTAGATGATCACTGATTGGGGAATGGCTCAACAAATGATGATCCATAGATATAATAAAATATCATTGAGCCATAATAAAAAATAAAAGATTTAATAAAGTATAGGAACACATGAAATGATACAGAATGAAGTGACTAGAAATATTAAAACAATAAACTTAACTACAATTATGTAAATGGAAAAGAAAATGAAAACTATGTTAATTAGTGACCAAATTCTGTCTAAGAGAAGAACTGAAAAAAATGGTTTTTTTTTTCTCCTTTTTCAAAGACACAGGGGATTAGTGTGACATATGATATATTCTCTCTGGTGTGATTAGTAGGTTTGTTGGTTTTGCTTAGTTATTTTTCTCTTTTTAAAAAAATTCTTTGTTATAAAACATAGCTTGCTGGATATGAGAAAGACAAGGAATGCATTCAGACATGTAAATAAGTGAAAATGAAGGACATTAATATATTTTTAAAAATATGACAGTACGACATGTTGTGTAACAAATGTTCCCATAATTATTAAATAGATTGACTGAAAAAGATAAAGAAAAAAAAATAATAGACAGTATTAGCTTAGGGGCATTATATTGGCTTTTGTTTGTTGCCTGGCCAATTGTGGTGTTTATCAGCTTTGAAACTGTGCACTGAAGTGTAGGCTTTCTAAAATTTGAACTTAGTGAATCTGCCCTTAAAAATCTGCCTTAGTAGTGAACATTTATAATTTGTTTTGAAGTATTTCAACAAAATATTCTCTGTCTTTGTCTTTGTCTCTGTTTCTGTCTGTCTGTCTGTCTGTCTCTCTCTCTCTCTCTCTCTCTTTTCTGTCTCTCTCTGACTCTATTTGTCTCTGTTTCTGTCTCTCTCTCTCTGCCTCTCTGTGTCTGTGTCTACCCCCCATCCCTTTCTCTGGTAGGAGAAATGTGAAGATACTGTAGCAACCAATCAATACATCCCTGATAGTCTCAAAATATTCTCTATGCTAGCTTTATCAAAATACCAGGAGGCTTTCATTCTATACTTATGAGGAGAATAAAGTGAGTTTTAACTTTCTATCTCGGACTGTTTTTACCAGGATAGTTGATAGTATAATACCTTGATGTTGGAGTCATCCTTGATTCTTCTTACACATTTTTATTTATCATATTTTTTTTCTTTTTCTAATTGTCAATTTTGTGTTGGCTGTAGACTTTCAAGGTTGTTGTGATTTCCTTCAGTGATTTGGATCATGATTTCTTTTTATTATTAAAGGGGGAATTATTTTTTTGGGGGAATTATGTTCTGATCCTTTGACCACTTATCCATTGGGGAATAATTTCTGGTTTTATGTATGCTTTTTATATTTCTATTAATTTCCTATATACCCTCAATATCAGTAATTTGTCAAAATTATTTGATGCAATCCATACTCTCCTACCCCTATTAACTTCTTTCTTTTAATTCTATTTGTATTAACTTTGTGAAAAATCTTTTCAATTACACAGATTATTTTTTTGGTCACAGTCTCTTTTTCTCACTTGATTAAGATTCTACTCTTAGCCATAGTTTTTAAGGTGCATAATTTATTCCTCTTTAATTCTTTTCATTATATAACTTTTATTATTTGAGGCATGTTTTATTTAAAAATTCTTGTGGTATAAAGGTGAAGATTTTTTAAAATAAATTTAATTTCTGCCAGTGTTTTTTAATTTTCCCAACAATTCTTGTAAAATACAAAGTTCTTACTCAATAAGTTTTTGTTTTTGAGTTTACTGAACACTGGGTTACTAAATTCAGTTGCTGATAACACTCCTTTATATCCTCTGATCCACTGATATAGTTTTCTATTTTTTAAACCAATACAATTTGTTCTTATGATTGTTATTTTATAGTAGAATTGAAATCTAGAAATATGATTATACCTTAACTGATCCTATTTCATTATTTTCTTCTACTTATCCATATTATTTATTTGTTATTATTTTGTTTATCTTTCCAAAGTATTCCCTGGTAGTTTCATTAGTAGAGCAATAAATCTCTGAAATAATTTGTTAGTACTGTAATTTTTTATTGCCATGGAATGAATGTTATGTACTCATATCCATACTGGCCTTTTTATATCTTGCTTAATTGGCTCTTAGATACTTTACATATTTTGTAATTATTATTATTATTATTATTTTTGCTGAGGCAATTGGGGTTAAGTGACTTGCTCAAGGTCACACAGCTAAAAAGTGATTTGAACTCAGGTCCTCTTGATGGGAGGGCTGGTGCCCTATTCACTGCACCACCTAGCTGCCCTGTATTGTGTAATTATTTTTAATGAAACTTCCCTTTCCTTTTGTTTTCCTGCATTTTAAATTGTTATATAGAGTTTCTATTGATTTCTGTTCTTTGCTGAATCAATAAATTGTTTCTTTTATGATTCTCTAGGATTTTCAAGTAACATCATACTGTCAAAAAATGGAGATAGATTTACCTCTTTATTTTCTGTTTCACCTTCCTTTATTTGTCTTGTTCTTATAATTAGTATTTCTAGGACTATCTAAATGATAAGAAAATCTGGGACTTGTACTTTACTCCTATATTTAATGGAAAAAATTTTAGTGTTTTCCTATTATATATTATACTAGCTTTTTGGTTATATATATTCAGTTTTCATAAAAACAAGCTCCAGGTGCTCTCCGGGATACATTAATTATTCCTAAAACCTTGATTTCCTTTGTAACAAAGAAAGAAAACATGTTAAACTCCCAAAAAGCTTTGTTGCTAAGCCAGGAGATCAATAAAAAATAATTCTGTATCTTGATGCATGAATATACATTATACATGCATGTTTATGAATCTTTATGCATGTTTGCATGTCACTAAATTAAATGTAACATTGAGCTAAATCAACCATGGAAATTTTCAGAGAATTCAGTGGATTCTTACAGAACTAATGTTGCAATTTACTGATATAAAAAGCAGGAGGGAAATTTGAGTGGGAAATGGGATTAGTAAATATGCATTGGGACAATGAAAAATTTACATCCAAAAATAGTTTCTGTGACACATTATTGTTCTTAGAACTAAAATTATTACTTCATAGAATTGAATCACAATGGTTATTTAATATAAAGCTTTGCCTGATGTCTTTTAAAAAATTTTTGACATGATTATTTAGCTATTACATATTTTCTTTTTTATAATAGCTTTTTATTTTTCTAAATACATGCAAAGATAGTTTTCAAAATACACTTTTGTAAAACCTTGTGTTCTCCCTCCATCCTCCCTTCTTTTGGACAGCAAGGAATCCAATATAGGTTAAATATGTGCAATTCTTCCAAACATGTTTCCATATTCATTATGCTGTGCAAGAAAAATCAGATCGAAAGGGGGAAAAATCACAAGGAAGGAAAAAACAAACAAACAAACAAACAAACAATAACAACAAAAAGGCAAAAATACAATGTTTTGATCAACACTCAATCTTTGTAGTTTTCTCTCTGGACTGTGGCTGGCTCTTCCATCACAAGTCTATTGGAATTGCCTTGAATCTCCTCAATGTTCAAAAGAGCTAAGTCCTTCAAAGTTGATCATCTTTTCTGTCTTGTACAATGTTCTATTGGTTCTACTCACTTCACTCAGCAGCAGTTCATGTTAGTTTTTCCAGGCTTTTCTGAAATCAGCCTGCTCATCATTTCTCATAGAACAATAATATTCTATAAGCTTTTCCTTGTGATGGGCATTCACTCAATTACCAGAAGGACTGTAACAAATATTTTTGTACATGTGGTTTCTTTTCCCTTTTTTATAATCTCTTTAGTGTATAGGGCCAGTAGAGAAACCACTGGATCAAAGGGTATGCACAGTTTGATAGCCATTTGAGCATAGTTCCAAATTGCTCTCCACAATGGTTGGATCATTTCACAACTCCACCAACAATGTATTAGTGTATCAGTTTTCTCACATACCCTCCAAAATTTATAATTGTCTTTCCATCTTAGCCAATCTGAGAGGTATGAGGTAGCACCTCAGACTTTTTAAATTTGAATTTCTCTAATCAATAGTGATTTAGAACATTTTTTTTCATATGACTATAGATGGCATAGTCTCAAATTGCTCTCCAGAATGGATAGATCATTTCACAAGTCCACCAATCATGTATTAGTGTCCCAGTTTTCCCATATCCCCTCCAACATATAATTTATTTTCAATCTCTCCTTGTGTATTGACGGTTTCCCTATTGTCTATAAGCATGACCTGTTTTCCTAATTCTCAGAAAACCCTCACTTGATCCTTTCATCTTTGTGGGTAAACTCTTTGAAGAGGCCACCTACAATATATGTCTCCATTTCTTCCTTTAGCTTCCCTTTTAACTGCTCATAATTCAGCTACTGACCTCATCATTCCACCAAAAATATTCTCTCCAAAATTACCATTGATCTCTTAGCAATCAGATCTAGTGGTCTTTTCTCAGTTCTCATTCTCCTTGACCTTTCTGCAGTCTTTGATACTCTCCATTACACTCTCCTCCTTGATACCTTCTTTGTATGATTTTGGTACACTTCATTTTACTTTCTCCTATTGGTCTTTTTATCAATCTGATTGTAAGAGGATTCATATTTAGTTCCACTCATTGTCAAATGAGAATATCTGGCCTCAAATGGTCAAGTTATTTGTCCAAGTTGATAGCAGAGGAAGGATTGGAAGCCAGGTCCTCTCACTATAAAACCAATATTCTTTCCATTGCATCATTTTGTACCAGACCCAACAACATTAACAAGTAAAAAAAAATCCAAATAATGAATCCAATTCTGAATAAATTGTAAAGTCCAAATTTCTTATTAGCAATATCAAAATAAAAATTTTGAATGATTAATAGTAAGTTGTTTGTCCTATGAGTACTTATGATTTCTTTTGTTTTGTCACTTTCTTTGCTGATATTAGTCAAAGGCCTTGATGCATTCTTCTTCTGGATCAGGACATTTCCTGTGACTAAAACTTCTTTCCCCTTAAAATAATTAATTTTTTAATGTCTAAATTGATAGTCCCCAAATTTATCACTCAGTTCCAGGGTTTGTAATGACCTTCTTTTTTGAATGTCATACTTTATTTTATACCTCTATAAGGAATTTATCAAGAACTGTTGCATATTATTTATATGCATATATTGTCCATCCTTATTAGATTGTAGGCATCTCTATTCAGTTATCAATGGAAATTGGAGAGCTCTTATGTTCATTTTAGAGAAGGTGGAAAAATGGAAGAAGTAACGTTAATGGCTCTGTAATGATCAGAAGAAACCATATTAGATAAGGAAAATGGAAAAAAAAAGAAGGGTGAAAAAGACAGACAATAACTTTACCTCAAGAATTACCTATATTTGGAAAGATTTACTTGTGAAATAATTGCAAAAACAGGTCACTGATGGACAACAAGGGATATCTGATGGTTACCAAGATGGGAGCATAGAGAAGAAAGCTCAGGAAGGAATAAGGCAATTCATCTAATTATCAAGGCTGAATGGAACAGAGTATTAATTTGCCTTGGTATGTTCTTCTGAAAAACAAAAAGGGACAAAGGCTTTCTTGCTTTCATTGTGAAAATGTTAAGGAAGCTGGTTTTAGAAGGACCAAACATTGGAGATATGCTAGAGTGATCATAGCACAATTTTTGACAGATTTTAACTAGTGATCCTCTGAAGTGGTTTCCTCCTGTGCCTACTAGTCAAACTGAGTCATACCCCCATAATGATGGAGCTAGGGTCCAACATTTGAAAGGAAGGACATATATTTATATATCTATAAATGCATGTATATATATATATAGAGAGAGAGAGAGAGAGAGATAGTCATAGATATACACATACATATGAAGTATACATATTTTCATATCTATACCCACAGATATGTAAATATGTATCTGTCTAAACACACATATTTATATGTATATATATATATATATATGTAAAATTTTAGGGACTCCCTACAATCTCAAATGGATTGTATTCTCCTTTTCATTTGCACTTCCATATCATCAACTTTCGTCACTATTCTTGCCACCACTATACTTACCAGAGCTACCATAATGAAAAAAAGAAAACCAGAACAGCAATGGATATCAAGAAAAGAGGATTCCATATAAAATTTGAATTCTGCTACTGACCAGCTATGTGACATGGATTAAATCAATTTGTTTTTCTGGATCAGAGAAGCACAGTATCTCAGGGTTAGAATAGACCACAGAAACCAACTAGTACAAAGTTTCTTAAACTGTGAGTCATGACCTTGCATCTGGTCCTAACTGAATGTGGGTCAAAAAATTATGATGTTATCAGTAAATGTTTGATTTGTATGCGTATTGTATGTACCTATATTCCTAGGATCACACAAAAAATGCTTGGGCAAAAAAAAGGAGTGACAAATGGAAAAAAAAATTAAGAAACTTTGATCCTTAAGGACCCTTGACCCTGTTTTTTAACAATTTTTTTCAATATTTTGCTGAAGACCTCAAATGAGGCAGACACCACTGTGTCCTGAAGCAATCCATGCTACTTTGCCATTGATTGATGTAACTGCTGGAAGGTTGTTTTTTTTTTCCCTGAAGTCATGCCTAAATTTTCCTTTTTCCAATATCTTCTCTGTGTTTCTGATTCTGTCCTATGGAACCAATCACAGGAAATATAA
This sequence comes from Myrmecobius fasciatus, assembly GCA_023553655.1. Classification (NCBI taxonomy): domain Eukaryota; kingdom Metazoa; phylum Chordata; class Mammalia; order Dasyuromorphia; family Myrmecobiidae; genus Myrmecobius; species Myrmecobius fasciatus. The sequence goes on from JAJPUD010002643.1 coordinate 178,422, forward strand.
ATTCTTTTTCAGGTGACAGATTTTTAAATGCTTGAAGCTAGCTTACCTGTCTCCTCAGTAATAACAATAATAACAATGATTAGTAGTTTTACAACTTTTAGATTTATAAAACACTTTGAAGATAATATTATATCATTTTATCCTCTTACCCTTGATTATAAGTACTATTATCGTTCTCATTTTGTGAGAAATGATTAATTTAATCCTTATTTTATTATAAGTTTAGTTGATTCCATAGGGGATAATGATTATCTCTGTTACACTTATCTATAATATACATTTAGTCACTTTGTCGACTAACATTAATACATATATATCTTTTAACTAGATAAAAATCAGGTAATTAGATAAGGTTAGATAGATCCTATCTTATTTTAGATCCCTCAACTTTAAATTAGAAATTAATTTGCCTAATCACAGAATGTTGACTAGAAGATCTCTACCCTTTTGGCCTAAAGAGTGACCAAGGCCAGCATGGGGAGAGGACCTCTGAACTCCCACCTTTTTTTGGTGGTAGAGATGACCTAATGATATACATCACCTTCTATTGTCCTACATGAGAAGGCACTCACCTTAAACCACCTAGACAGAAGAGATAACCCTTGCCTTGCCTATCCTGTAACTACACATGTATATGCATAATCATTGGTCCTTTTGGAAAATTAAGGTATAGATTGTTTAATCAATAAGATTATGTATTATACTCTCCTTTATCTGTATCATCCTGATAATGAGCTTAAAACCAAAGCCCTAGATACAAAAGGCCTCTCAGACCATGAGGAAGATCTAAAGCCCCATTCACTAAAGTGGGGCATGTCCTTTTAATAAATGGCTATTGGTTCAGAGCTTTACTTCAGTTGTTTTGGACAATTCTGAGTTACAAAAGAGAAAACCAAGATACACAGAAATTAAGTGAATTACCTAGATTGACACAGCAAAAGAGTGGCTGAAACTAGATTTGAATTAAGGTGTTCCTGACTTTACAGACCTAATGCTCTAGCTACTACAATACCTCACTGATTCATTTCATAGGCTAAATATCATTGCTGCTTTCAAATAGCACTTCTATTGCATGAGCTCAGAGTCATCATGTTTAGTATCTTGGTTACTCTCTTTGGAACACTCTATAATATATCACTATCTTCCCTAAAATGTGTTACTTAGAAATGAATTTTTTTTCTTTTGAGGTGACATTTCTTTAGTCATACAATGGAGAAACTAAATGATATGTCATCTAAGGTCACTTCCAGTTCAAAAATTATGATTATTTGACAACTATAGAAATGACCTTTTTCTTATGTAATGGGGAAAGGAAATGTCTCTTTTCAGATTAATGATATAAACTGGGTGTCAGCCATGCATAATGGTTAGAAGTCTAGCCTGAAAAACAGGGAGATGAAAGGTTCAAGGTTTACCTCTCCCTCTTTTTGAGGTAAATCACAACAATTATAAGTTAGAGGAATTGGCAATCTGTATCTGTCAATACAGTTTTCATATCAGGAGCTCTTTTAACTGATGAAATTTTAGGACTTCTCAAAGAATATATATAATATGCATATGTTAATAGAGGTAGATAGAACCATAGGATACTCCACAATAAAGATATAATTTATAGTGACATATAAATTACTTGAGATACAGAAAAATAAGTTCATCAACAAATACAATAAACTGGAAAATATTTTGCATATTTAAAATGATAATATTTATCTTTTATTGCAACTGACACCTGTTCTATATGATTTCCTATTGAGTTCATGTGATTTTGATATATATTCTCATATTTTTCAATATGAAGTGACACTTTTATTACCCTGGATAGTAAACTTACTTTTGACAAATAATCTATTTTTCCAAGTCTAGCCTAGATTATGACAAAGAGGTTTTCAATGAGATTGAACTCATGTGAGTTCCCAGTCTTTAAAACAATGTTTATTTTCATCTTTTTGACAAAATTTCTTAATCTTTCTTGATGTCATATTTTAAGGCTATATTGTAATATTTCATTTCCATTTAGAGATTTCTGAAATTCTAGCGCAGTTCTACATGTAAGTATATCAATACAGTTATCAGATTTAGCATTCTTTTTAATGGGGACAAGACTGGCAAATACATTGGAAGTGAAAAAAAAATCTTCATAGTGTTTTGGTGGTTGTTTTATAGTCTAATGAATATTTTCAGATTTCACAGGCTTACTTGGATTTCTTCTAATTACAATTTTGATATAACCTTGAACAGAAAAATAAGGATTATAGGTGAAAAAAATTACCTTTTTCCAGTTTCCAGCAGTATAATATTTGTTTTGCCTTTCTTGCTGACATTTTTTTTTCAAAGAAATAGTATCTTAAAAAATGTTCTAGGGGTGGAGTCAAGATGGCAGAATAAAGCCAGGAAGCTGCTCAAGCTCTCCCATTTTCCCTCAAAAACCATTATGTAACAAGCTTCTGAACAAAGTCTGATGGAATGAAATTACTTTCTAGCTCAAGATAGAATGGAAAAACTTCAAGAAAGGTCAGTCTCACTGGGGTGAAAGGGATGTTCAGCCCAGTTCAGACAGACTCTAGGAAAGCCAATGAGAGGGCCTTAATCACAGTAAATCAGCAACTGAGATCCTCAGTCCTGGCTTGGTAAAGGAGCAGATCAGTGGAGAAGCTTCCAGTCTCAGCTCATAAGGCAAACTCTGGGAAAGTAGGCTGTTTCTTGAAAAGATCAGGAAAAGGTACCTCCTGAAAACACAAAGTGCTCCTGTGCTCAAAACCAAGGGTCAGAACTTCATAGGAAAATTGGGACAGCACCCCCCTTTACCCCAAGAGCAGAGCTCAACCGTAAAAGTAAAAAGGAGGAAATACCAAAATGAAAGGGATAAAAATGAGCAAGAAACAGAAAAGAATAATGACCAGAGAAAGCTACTAGGATGATAGAGAAGACCAAAACACCAATTCAAAGGACAACAAAATGCCTGCAGAGATAATGTCAAAGAATGATATGAATTGGTATCAAATCAAAAAAGGCTTCGTGGAAGTGTTCTTAAAAGATTTTAAAGGGCAAATAAGAGAGGGAGAAGCAAAAATGAGAAAATAAATAAAAGGTATGCAAGAGAGAGTCAATAGTTTGGAAAATAAGGGGAAAATTGACTGAAGAAAGCAAATCCTTAAAAAATAAAATTGGCCAAATGCAAAAAAAAAATCTACTAAAGAAAACAGTACCATTCAAAAGTAGAATTAGCCAAATGGAAAAAAGCTAACTGAGGAAAATTACACATTAAAAACTAGAATGGGGCAAATGGAAGCTAATGACTTTATAGGATAAGAAGAATCAGTCAAACAAACTAAAAAGAATGAAAAAAATGGAAGAAAATGTGAAATACCTCATTAGAAAAACAGCTAACCTGGAAAATAGATCCAGAAAAGAAAATTTAAAAATTGCTAACCTACCTGAAGACAATGGATAGCATTGTCTTCAAGAGCCTGGAGAGCATTCTTCAAGACATCATTAAGGAAAACTGCCCAAATATTTTAGAAACTGAGGGGGGAAATACTCATTGAAAGAATCTATTCATCCCCTTTGGAAATAGATCCCACAAGTAAACCCAGAACTCCAACTCCAGAAACTCCAGAAACTACAATCTCAAGAAAAAAATACGCAAGGTGCCAGAAAAAAACAAAACAAAACAAAACAGTTAAAGTATTAAGGAACAATAGTCCCATTGCCCAAGATCTGACAGCTTCTACAATAAAGGATTGGAGGACCTGAAATATCATATTCTGAAAGACAAAGGATCTATAAGCAAGAATGAATTACCCAATGAGAATGAGCATCATCTTGCAGGAAAGGTGATAGAGCTTCAATGAAGTAAGAGACTTTCAATCATTTTTCTGGAAAAAAACAAAACTAAACAGAAATTTTAATCTACAAATACAGGTCTGAAGAGAAACATAGAAAGGTAACCAAAGGAAAATATAAATTATTTAAAGGTTAAACTTTACATCTCTAAATGGGAAAATGATATCTGTTACTCTTGAGAACTGTGTCTATTACTAGGACAGAGTGGGGCATCACATGGGCTGAGGGTGTGGTTGTGAATGGTCTCTGATATGATGACATCAAAGAAAAAGACATTAGGGGTTGAACAGGGTCTGTAATGGAAAAAGAGGAAAGGGGAGGTATAAATGGGACAAATTAGATCACATAAAAAGGCAAAAAAATTTATTACAATTAAAGGAGGGGAGGAGCATTGTCTAAAACTTGATCTCATCAGTTTTGGTTCTAAGAGAGAATAACAATCATTCAGTTGGATATAGAAATTATCTAACTCTATATAGAAGTAGGAAGAGAAGGAGAAATGAAAAGGGAGGGGGAGGATAGAAAGGAGAAAGGAAACTCTAGGAGAAAAGGTAAGAGAAGGGGGGAAGATAAGGAAATGGATGGGGTAGGTTTAAAAAATACTACTAAGGAAAGAATGGAAAGTGCACAAGTATATACAGGACAGAAAACAGGATAGAGGGAAATACAGAAATGGTAATCATAACTTTGAATACAAATGGAATGATATCTGCCATAAAATGGAAGCTAATAGGCAAGTGGATTAAAAAACAGAATCCTGCAATATTTTGTTTACAAAAAACATATTTGATACAAAAAGATACATGCAGAGTAAAGTAAAAGTCTGGAAAATAATTTATTATGTTTCAGCTGAACTAAAAAAAGCAGGGGTAACAATTTTGATTTCAGATAAAGCAAGAGTAAAAATAGATCTAGTTAAAAGAGATAAGGATGGAAATCCTTACATCTTGATACATCTTGATAATGGATGCTATAAACAATAAGTAGTAAAGATACTAAATGTATATGCACCAAGTAGTAAAGCAGCCAAAATCCTAGAGAAGATTTTAGGCCAGTTACATGAAGAAATAAACAGTACAATCAAACTAGTGGGGGACTTCAACTTCCTGCTTTCAGAATCAAACAAATCTAACCACAAAATAAACAAGAAAGAAACTAGGGAGTTTAATAGGATCCTAGAAAACCTAGATATGATAGACACCTGGAGAAAATTGAATAGGGACAGAAAATAATACACCTTTTTCTTGGCTCTACATGCTACCTACATAAAAATTATCCTTGTATTAGAGCATAAAAACCTCATAAAAGCAGAAAACAGAAATAGTAAATGCTTTCTTTTCAGACCACAGTGCAATAAAACTTATATTAAATAAAGGAGCAGGGAAAGATAGACTTAAAACCAATAGGAAATAAAATAATCTAATTCTAAAAATGAGTGGGTCAAACAACCAATCACAGAAACAATTCATAATTTTATCCAAGATAATGAAAATAATGAGACAATATAACAAAATCTATAAGATGCAGCCAAAGCAGTTCTTAGGAAAAATTTTATATCTCTACATAGTTACATAAAATAGAGAAAGAGGAGATCAATGAATTAAGCATGCAATTAAAAAAAACTAGAAAAAGAACAAATTAAAACCCTCCCCAATTAAATACCAAATTAGAAATTCTGAAACTCAATGTGAACTCAGTTTCAATGTGAAACTAAGGCAACTATTGAATTAATAAATAAAATTAAAGAGTTGGTTTTATGAAAAAAATTCAACCAAATAGATAATGTTTTGGTTAATTTAATTAGAAAAAGGAAAGAAAAAAAAAACAAATCACCAACATCCAAAATGAAGGGGGTGACCTTGCCACCAATGAAAAAGAAATTAAATCATTAATTAAGAGCTATTTTGCCCTACTCTATGGCAGCAAGTCTGATGATCTAACTGAAATGCTTGAACATTTACAAAAATATAGATTTCCCAAATTAACAGAAGAGAAAATAAAAACAGTCCCATTTTAGAAAAATAAATTGAACAAGCCATTAATGAACTCCCTAAGAAAATATCTTCAAGGCCAGGTGGATTCTCAAGTGAATTCTACCAAACATTTAACAAACAATTAATTCCAATACTATATAAACTATTTGAAAAAATAGGTAAAGAAGGAGTTCTGCCAAATTCCTTCTATGACACAAATATGTCATTGATACCTAAATTAGGAAGGACCAAAACAGAGAAAGAAAATTACAGACCAATCTCCCTAATGAATATTGATGCAAAAATTTAAAATAAAACATTAGCAAAGAAATTACAGCAACTGATTAGTGGGATAATCCCTTATGATCAAGAGGGATTTGTACCAGGAATGCAGGGCTGATTTGATATCAAGATAACTATGACCATAATTAACCATATCAAAAACAAAACCAATAGAAATCACATGATAAGCTCAATAGATGCAGAAAAAGCTTTTGACAAAATACAGCACCCATTCCTATTAGAACACTAGAGAGCAAAGGGATAAAGGAAGCTTTCCTTAAAATAATAAAACAAAAAACAACCATTATTTGTAATGGAGAGAAGTTGGATGCATCCCCAATAAGAGCAGGGGTGAAACAGGATGCCCATTATCATCACTATTATTTAATATTGCATTAGAAATGTTGGCTTTAGCAATAAAAATAAAAGAAATTTAAGGGAATTAGAACAGGCAATAAAGAAATAAAACTATTACTCCTTGCAGATGATATGAAGATATAGTTAGAGAATCCTAGAAAATCATCTAAAAACCTACTCAAAACAATTCACAGCTTTACTAAAGTTGCAGGATATAAAATAAGCCCACACAAATCATCAATATTTCTATATACTACTGACAAAGACCATCATCCAGAGATAGAAAGAGCAATTCCATTTAAAATAACTTGAGAAAAACTAAACTATTTGAGGGTCTACCTGCCTAGAAAAACCCAAGAACTATATGAACACAATTACAAAACACTTTTCACAGAAATAAAGTCAGATCTACAAAATTGGAAAAATGTCTATTGCTTATAGGCAAGGTGAACTAATATAGTAAAAATGACAATTCTGCCTAATTGGAACTGCCTTGTTCAGTACCATACCAATCAAACTGCCAAAAATGTACTTTACAGAAATAGAAAAAAACAAAAACAAAATTCATTTGGAAGAACAAAAGATCAAGAATATCAAGGGGATTAATAGAAAAAAATATGAAGCATAGTGGCTTAGCAGTACCAAAAGTAAAACTATAACATAAAGCAGCAGTTAACAAAACCATTTGGTACTGGCTAAGAAATAAAGTGATGTCAGTGGAATAGATTAGATACATACAACACAATAATCAAGGCCTATAGTAATCTAGCTTTTGATAAACCCCCAAACTCCAGCTTCTGGAATAAAAACTCACTATTTGCAAAAATTGCTGGGAAAACTGGAAAATAATATGTCAGAAACTGGGCATAGACCTACACCTCACAGCTCATACCAAAATAAGGTTAAAATGGGTACATGATTTGGACATAAAGGATGATACCTATTGTCAAGTATTTTAACATAATTAACATGTAGTGCATATCCTACCATCTAGGGGAGGGGTGGGGAGTAGGGGGAAAATTTGTAATAGAAAGCTATGTAAGGGTTAATGTTGAAGAACTACCCATACATATGTTTTGCAAATAAAAATAAAAATAATAAAAAAGGATGATACCTAAACAAATTAGGAGAACATAGAATAATTTACCTATTAGATTTTTGGAGAAAAAAGGAATTTATGACCAAAGAAGAAGTAGGGAACATTATGAGATGCAAAATGGACAAATCTGATTACATTAAATTAAAAAGATTTTGCCAAAACAAAATCAAAATAAATAAGATTAAAAGGGAAGCACAAAGCTGGAGAAAATCATTATAACCAATGTGTCTGATAAAGGTCTCATTACTAAAATATGTGAAGAACAAATTTATAAGACTACAAGTCATTCCCCAGGTGACAACAATCAAATAAACAGATAATTTTCAGATGATGAAATTAAAGTCATCTACAGTCATATGAAAAAATAATCCAAATCACTATTGATTAGAGAAATGCAAATGAAAATAACTTGAGTACCACCACATACCTCCCAGATTGGCTAAAATGATAGGAAAAGATAATGATAAATGTTGGAGGGAATGTGGGAAAACTGGGACACTAATGCATTGTTGATGGAATTGTGAAATGATCCAACCATTCTGTAGAGCAAATTAGAATTGTATCCAAAAGGGCTATAAAACTGTGCATACCCTTTGACCCAGCAGTGCCACCACTGGATCTGTATCCCAAGTAAATCATAAAGGAAGGAAAAAGATCCATATGTGCAAACATGTTTGTAGCAGTTCCTTTTATGGTAACAAAGAATTGGAAAATGGGTAGATGCCCCTTAACTGGGGAATGGCTCAATAAGTTGTGGTATATGAATATAATAGAATGTTTTTGTCCTTAAAAATGATGAACAATTTGATTTTAGGAAGCCCTGGAAAAATTTACACAAATTAATGCTGAGCAAAACAAGCAGAACCAGGAATACATTGTACAAAATAAAAGCAAGAATGTGCAATGATCAACTATGAAAGACTTGGTTCTTTTCATTAATTCAATGATCCAAAGCAATCCCAATAGACTTGGACAGAAAATGCCATCTGCATTCAGAAAAAGAACTGTAGGGATAGAATATAAATCAACACATGTCATGTTTACTTCTTTTTTCTGTTTTTTTTCCCCTCTCCCATGGTTTTCCCTTTTGCTCTGTTTTGCTCTCCCATTCATAAAGCAAAGGGTAGTAAAAACAACTAAATTTTTAAAAAATCTAGTCTCATTATTCTTTCAATTTCAAGTATATCATGCAGAGCTCAGTAACTATTCATTTAGCTATCATGTCCCTTTGAAGACCCTAGTTTATTTTAAGGAAACAATAAGCCTTTTTCAAAGAAAATTTTTATTCTTGGAGCTATTTTTATTTTCAATCTCATTTTCCTTTGAGCTTCCAAGAGATTGATCTTATTTCATTGTAAAGCTGAATTATTCTCAAAATGCTGGATAGTCCCACATCAATTACTGCTGAAATAACTTTAATAGTGATTGAAGTGTGCTCTTTAATAGCCAGAACTTTTCAATGTTTCTTTGGAGTAATATGTATTCTTAAAAAGTACAAAATTAGAAACAACAATGAAACAATAATACAAATGTGTATGCCATAAAAAACTGAACTTAGCTGTTTTTTTTCTCTGTAAAATCAGCTGTTATGAAGTCACCAATTATTAAAAGGTTTTGGTAAAGCAGGAATAGAAAACTAATTTGATAGGGGCATGGAAATAATGTTAAATAATGGATTTGTTGTTGTTGTTTTAGTGTAAGCAGATCCTGAGAACATATATAAAGAGTAGTATTAATAATAGAGGAGAAATGTTAAGAGGACACTAAGGTAGCTGAGAAAATCTACAGAATAAGGTATTCCAGAAAGAGAGAAGTATATAGGATTAGAGAAACAGGTGGGATAAATATTAGCTTTAGTGAAGAGCCTCTGAGATCAGAAGGAAGGAGGAGAGGTTGGGGAAAGACCCAGAAGTGTGATGGAGGGGAGAGGAGCTCACATTAAAGCAGCTCAATTTTCTCAGCAAAGTTGGAGGTGAGGTCATATATTGAGAGTGGAGAAGGGCATAAGGGTTAGGGTTAAAGGCTTATTTTACTATAACTTAAAATGAATTCACTGTCATTTTTTCTACTGGATTTGCCATGGAAACAAAGGGTTTAAAATTACTGCTCATTTTTTTCGGTCTGTCCTCTTGGGTGTTTTCCTCTCTATGTCTTCAGCCAGTAAGACAAATAAACTTGCTTTCATAGTGCCACATGTGCTCAGCCCCTGGAAAGCTTGGCAAGTGGGGGGCAGCCACTTTCAAGTAGATTTGTCTGAGGAATAGAAGGCCCACAGCTAGTTGAGGTGCTGCAGACACTATATCACCGGGGACACCTGCAGAGAAAATATGGTTCCATTTGAAAACAGCCTTTGTCTCACAGTATGCCTCCTCGAAATTACCTTAGGGCATCCTCTCAGAGACATAAATACCACCAAAGGACCTCTCTACTGGGGGTATAGGGCGAAGGGAAGCAAACTCACAAAAAAAGAAAGAAAAAAAAAGAAAAGAAAGAAGGAAAGGAACTCTCTCCACTGGAACTTTATTTTCAATTAGCTGAGTAGGGTCCCTATTTCATCCTTTACCACTCCCCTTGGAATTTAGGAGAAAGAAAAAAAAGCAACTTAAATTTCCTCTACTATATCAATATTTCCACCAAAAATATTACTTTGCTAAGACAGATCTGGCAGTCAGATTTTAATCCTCTGTAAGGAAGAAGGAGAAAAATATGAGAAAACTTTGATTTCTTTCATAGAGATTGAGGATGAGAAACCAGACTGCAGATGACTCCCTTAGGTAAATTACAGTGTCCCCAAATTCCCTTCACTTGGAACAAGCAGCAAATATTTCATTTGAGTCAGATTTGAATGAAAAATAGCAGAGGAAAGGTTTTTTCCTTTTCTTTTTTGGTGGCAGTCAACAAATTACTTTAACCAAAAGGTTGTTTGGGCTCTGAATCAACTTTATTCCTTGCCTCTTTTTGCTCTTTTGAAAATAAAAATCTCATTTCCAGCTCATAAAGGAACATTAGTTCTTATTATTCTATACATTAGAAGTCAACTGGTAATTTGTTCAAATCAAATTAATGATTTTGCATTTAATTTAGTGATGAGAAACCCTGGAATTCAGTAGCTTTTTTCTGATAACCTTTAAAATATATTAATTTCAGCAGTGATTTATATTCGGCTTTATTTCCCACTGCTCCCACATCATCTTCTAAAGCAGAAATGCCCCCATGGTTTTTCAATTTGGTACCTAATCAGTCCAATATATTCCTCTTTTCTTCCTTTCATATTGTCTCCTAAATTTGATACTTCAATATTTGAAGAAATTGTACTAGGAAATCTCACATGGCTTTTTCCATTTCTGTGAACTTGTATGAGAATAAACAGAGTAAAAAAATATTTCATTGAAATAGGAATGTTACCAGCATAGTTGGTAGGACTGAAAAAATCTAAAGATCATTTTAGCTGGATGACTTTTTAAAATTCTAATAATTATAGTAATTGGTAATTTTAAAAAATAATTTCACGAATCCATCAAAAGTACCTAATCTTAATCTTATATCATCCTTCCCTGAAAATTGGCTGAATAAAAATAATTGGAAGTCTGACAAAGAATCAGGGCTTCAGAAATCAGAATGAGAAAGAAGTGTCTTTGTACTATTAGGAAAGCAAAGACCTTTCCAGTTTAAAGAAAGGGTTAATATTTCTTTATTTATTCAGTATAAAAAATATTGAGAGACTTGTCAGAATTTGTCATTTTAAAAGAGGTAGTAACTATTGATGAGAATTTGCCCCCAAAGAAGTTCCTTTATTAATATGTAGCTTGGAATGTTCCCTCTAGTGGGAAAGGAGAAAGTGCTTGCATATTAGTTTCAATGAATAGTTAGGGAAGAAGGGATGATTATTATTTTCTTCCCCAACTCCAAGTAAATCTGGGGTAGGGAAGGATCCAGGTTCTGGAAGTAGAAAGGTGGTAGTAAGAAATAAAAAGGGGGTGGCAGGGAGCCTAATTTAACACATGGATTATTCAAGGAATTGAGTAGGGTGAACCAAAGAAAGTCTAGGTTGAGTTTTCAGAATCAGAAGGATTAGTCATAGGATTTCTATCAGAAAAACTCAAGAGCCACTGACAGTTATCATGGTCAGATTCCTATAAAAAGACCTCATGTTTTCTTGCAGGTCCTGGATTTGAGCTCCCATCCCACCACCTTGCTTGAAACTTGTAGGAATAAAAGAGAAGAGTTCATTCAAATGTCATCATAATATCATCAAAATAAACAAACATATTTTAGTCAGAATAGTTTAATGCATGGAGTCCTAAACCTGGAGTCACAAAGATCCAAATTCAAAAGCTGGTTCTGAAAGACTTACATGAACTGCTTTTGAGTGAAGCAAGCAAACCCAAAGAATATTTTCCATGATAACAGCAACATTGTACAATGATCAACTGTGAGAGACTTAGCTCTTCTCAGAAATACAATGTTCCAAGACAATACCAAAGGACTTATGATGAAAAATACTAACTCACATCCAGAGAAAAAACTATGGAGTCTGAATACAGATCAAAGCATACTATTTTCATTTTTTTTTGGTGAGTTTCCCCATTTGTTTTGTTTCTTCTTTCACAACATGAGAAATGGGGAAATACATTTAACATGATTACACATGTAAAACTTAAATCAGTTTATTTGATATGTTAGAGCTGAGGGGGAGGGAGAAAAATTTGGAACTCAAAATTTTATAAAAATGAATGCTGAAAACTATGTTTATATGTGATTGAAAAAATACTATTTACATAAAAAACCTTGCTTTGGACATTTACTGCCTATGTGATGAGTCAATCTTGTTGAATTTAGTTTTTCTCTTGTGTTACATGCAAGTAATAATTCTAGGGACTGAATTACAAGATAGTTATGGAGTTCAGATGATATAATAAATATGAAAAACTTTGCGATCTTTAAGTATTTTATAAATTATAGTTTTTTCTTCTTATTAAATGTTATCATCTGTTATCTTTTTCTTCGTTATTGTTGGAGTTCAGAAAAAAAGGCCCCCAAACAAATTGCTCTTCAATAATCATTCTTGTATATTTTATATTTTGTACATTTCTGTGCAAGTGGACTAAATGACCTTTTTTTTGTTCTTAAATGTTTATTGGGAGGTAAGCTCATCTTCATAGGCTGTCTGAATTCATTGTTGAAATATCTGCAACATCATACAAGACTCACACCCTTGACATATCTTCTACTTTTTCCAAATAATTTTAATTTATGTTGTTGTATTTGTATTATTTTCCAAACTTTTCATTTCATGAAATTTACAAAATAAGAGTATTTTGGTGTGGCAATAACTTTTGACAACAGTGTTCTAAATGTTTGTGGATCCCTGTTATGTCTGTGGAGTTATAGCTGTAACGAGATTCCCAAAGTCCTCTGGTATGGAACTCTTTTCTCATTGGTAGATAATGTGTCTGCTTGAAGGGCAGGGCAGGGAGAGATTCAGTATTTCCCAGCTCTTCAATCTCTTTGGGTTTACCTAGTTTCTAGCTCGAAGAAAGAAAATGGATGTGAACAATCCCCTTCATATTACAGAAGGAAAAATAAGACTGGGAAGAAGCCAACCTGAGATGAGCTGTTAACAGGCTTTATCACACCCCTAATGCCAACTTGCATAGTAGAAACTAGTTTGGGTAAGATCTGGGATTCTCCCTCAGTTAAGCTGTTTCCTTGCTCCCATTGGGAAAGCTCTTTCACTTTGCATTGTCTGGTATATATTGTCCTGTGTGTGTTTTTACCATTTTCTTATCTATTTGGATAAATGGGTTTCTTTCCTACTTAGAAGTGTTCTTGTTGTGGAACTGATTATTTGGTGGGAAAGGAATTAAGCTTTAGATATAAATCTTGAGTTGTTCTTTCCCCATTAATCAACAATGATCAGAAGGTTAGCTTGAACCTAAGAATCACAACCCCTAGATGAATAATATTTAATGGAGCAGATTGGTATAATTTGAACCACATTCTGTAGTTCCCTGAGGGGAGAATAGAGTATTCAAGCTTCTGGCCCCAACACCCTGCTCCTCCTCCTGACAGGAAATAAAAATCTTTGTCAGAGCAAAGAAGGAGAAGAAGAGGCTAAAAAAATCTACTCTGCTTTTCTCTGATCCATGAACAATAACCCAATGGTACATATCCAGGGAGGAGGACAGCTTTACTACATTGACAACAATTATTAATAATAATTCTCCAATTCCAGTATAGTTTGTTGATTGAACGCTCAGGAATATTTTTTGAGATTTGCTTTCAGTATGAAAATCCATCATATGTTAGTTTATAAAGAATAGTGAGCTTCTAGTGCATAATTCTAGTCATTAATTATCTGAGAGATTAAATTTTTGTAACCTGTAGTGATAGTTTGCATAATTTTCATCATTTCATTGCATAATCAGTACTAATCAATAAGTGTGTCCTCTTCAAAAATGAAAGAAATAGCAATTTTAAGTATTTAATTATCTCCACTGTCTATTGAACATCTCAGCCCTGATGTCTTGTACACATCTCAATCTTAATATGTCAAAAACTGAACTCATTATCTTTCCCCTAGTTCTCATTCTTCCTGACTTATTAATGTCCAAGGTACTTCTATCTTTATAGTTACCCAAACTTTCAAATCAAGTGCCAACTCAACTATCCACTATTTCACCCCTCATAGCCATTCTTTTACTGATTTTTGTCATTTCTACCTTCACAGCATTTCTTATGTATGCTTTCTCTAAACTTTCACTCACTACTCTGTTGGAAGCCCTTATCACTTCATTCTTGGACTGATAATAGACAGTATCTTGGACTCCCTGACCCAAGTCTCTCCTCATTCCAGTTCATCCTTTACTCAGTTGTCAAATAGATTTTCCTAAAACACCATCCTCTTCCCCTATATCCTTTGGTAAACTCCAGTGACTTTTTATTACCTCCAGAATTAAATATAAAATTTTCTTTTAGGCTTTTAAATCCTTTCATAACCTGATCTCTTCCTACTTTTTTCCAATCTTCTTCCTTCCTTCCTATATTCTGACAATTCAGTGAAACTGGCTTCATTGCTATTTTTAAATAAGATTCTCCATTTAATCTTTTTTTTAATTCTTACATCACATAATAATGAAGATTACCTTGAATTCTGAACATGTGGGCACAGAGAAGTTAGTGTGAGACTGAAAAGAAAAAGAGAAAAGTTTGTAAATCTTGGATATATGTAGAGCTTCTCCCCCTTCTGATTTCTCTGGCTAATGTCTGTGATAAAATCATCCCTATAAACTATTAAGAATTCAGTCAGGGGTCTCTTTATTAGATAGATGTCTTAAAGGTACTGTTTCATGACAATCACTTATAAAAACGTGACTAGGGAATATTACCCAAAATAAAACTAGCAAACATACTTAACAGGGGGTCATGCATGTGATACTTTTTTTTGGTAGAGAAAGTAGAAATGTGGCCATAGAGAGAAATGAAAATTTCAAAGATCCACTGATGTGGGTTCTAGAAATGGGAAACTAATGGTCAACAAAGAAGGTTGACTTTTAGCTCAAGAGCAGGAATATTCATTTGAAACCAATTCATTTGGGAGGCCACAAATAGTAGTAGAAACTTTTCATAGCACCAGTCAACACTTTAAATAGTGTTGTTTAAATAGTAGGATCCAGTTTCCCTCGAATTCAAGGTTGAATGAACTACTGAACTTACTATTGAGCCTCAGTCTTTTCCACCATATCCTCACACATAGTTTATTATGAATTTCAGTCAATTTTTGAAAGCATTTTGCCTGTATGGCAAAGTTCACTCTCATTTGACTCTCCCAACAATCATATGAAGCCAGCACCATCTACATAGTATTATTACCAGTTTAATGGTAAGAAAAATTAACCTAAAGAGAGATGAATTAATTTGATCTTAGCCACAGGGGTTAGTTATCAGAGGCATAATTTCTACGCCAAAAAATAGACTTGGGTCTATTATGTGTCTCATGAAAAAAAGTTGGTTGATATGTGCTATGAGGAATGAGAAAATAGGCAATTTTGGAGAAAATTTAGAAGAATTTATGAAATGACCTTTTCAAGAAAAATAATTTTGAAAGGGCTCTTATAAACACAATGACCAACCATGTTTGTAGAGGACTGTAACTACAAATGCTATCTGCTTTATGAATCAAGAAGCAGAAAAAGATATATATTTTTGGATTCAGTCAGTGAGGGAATTTGAATATTTGATATAAAGATCTCCTTAATTTTTTTATGTATTAAAGGATGGGAGAAAATTGTAGGGAGAAAAAATAACTCTTTGCTAATAAAAAATATTTCAAAATAGATAATACAGAAATAAGTTTTATATGACTTTGCATGTATAATGGGCATCATATTGCTTGTCTTCTCAATACATGGAGAAGAGCCTCAAGAAGAGAGAATTTGGAAATCAAAATTTTACAAATGAATGTTAATTAAAAAGTTAAAACAAGCTTATATGAAACAAAGGACATCAGGACAGTGTTCATAGATAATTTCTTGAAAGATGACATGTAGGCTCTTTTTCTGTTTCTGTCTCAATCTCTTTCTCTCTTTCTTGCTCTCTCTCTCTTACTCTCTCATCTTTCAGGCAGTCCAATAATTCTTAAATTATCTGTTCCTAATCTATTTTCCAGATCAGTTGTTTTTTTCCAATGAGATATTTCACATCTTCTAATTTTTCATTTAAAAAATTTTGTCATTACTTCTTGATGTCTCATGGAGTCATGAGTTTCCACTTGCCCAATTCTATTTTTAAGGAATTATTTTCTTCATTAAGTTTTTTGTATTTCCTTTCTCATTCAGACAATTCTGCTTTTAAAGAAATTCTCTTCAGTGAATTTTTGTGGATTTTTTTTTCATTTGGTCAATTTTGCTTTTTAAGGTTTTTTCCCCTGTCAGTGGATTTTTGTGCCTCCTTTACCATCTGCCTATTCGAGTTTTTAGGTGTTACTTTCTTCAATGTTGTGTATGTGCTTGTTGGCTCTTTTTTCATGATTTTCATGTACATCTCTCTTTTCTTTCTCCAATTTTTCCTCTAAACTCTGTTATTTTATTTTAAAATAATTTTTGAACTCTTCTAGAAATTAATTTTGGGCTGAGATCTATTCACAATTTTTTTTAAAGACTTTGGATATGGCAGTTTTGACTTTATTGTCTTCTTGAGTTTGTGCTTTGTTCTTTCTTGTCACCATAGTAATTTTCTATGGTCAGGTTCCTCCTTTCTTTTCTTTCTCCTTTCCCCCTTCCTTCCTTCCTTCCTCTCTCCCTCACTTCCTTCTCCTCCTCCTCCTCTCTTCCTCCTCCTCCTCCTTCTTCTCTCTCTCTCTTTTTTCCTTCCTTCTTTCCTTCTTCTATTTCTCTTTCTCTTTCTCCTCCTCCTTTTGATGTTTGCTTTTTTTTCAGTATATTTCTTGACTTTTTAACTTTATACTAAAGTTAGACTCTGCTCCTGGAGTGGAGTGGGCATTGTTCCAAGCTTCAGGTTCTGGAGTGTCTGTAGGTTTTCATTTCTTCCAAGATGTTATTTTTTAGGATAGATATATTTATTATTGTCTCAGGCTGTACTCTGGTCTATGATGATTTTTTTCTATCCTGGAACTGAGACAGGGTCCCTGTTCCTTTAAAGCTGAAAGCTTGGATGTACTAGTATTCTTTTTCACCCTGGGACTATGATATAGAACTGCAACCCAGATCCACATATGAACAATGCACTAGCATTGTTCTTGCACTAGCAAAGGAAGCTCTGTAATCGATTTCTTTTTTTTTTAAATTAAAGCTTTTTATTTGTATAACATATGTATGGGTAGTTCCCCAGCATTGATCTTTACAAAGCTTTCCATTACAAATTTTACCCCCAGTCCCCTCCCCTCCCCTAGATGGCAGGAAGTCCACTACATGTTAATAATGTTGAAATACTTGACAAGTTATGCAAGAAAAATTCTATCTACAAGAAAAAAAAGAAAATCAGAGAAAGGCAACACAATGCAAGCAAACATCAATACAGATCATGAAACTGTTACATTGTGGTCCATATTTCATAACCCTCTCTCTGGGTGTATATGGTTTTCTTCAGTGAACAATTGGAGCTGGTTTGAGACAATTCTTTGTTGCAGAGAGCCATGTCCATCAGAATTGATCATCATGTAATACTGTTGTTGCTGTGTATGATGATCTCCTGGTTCTGCTCGTTTCATTCAGCATCAGTTCATGCAAGTCTCTCCAGGCCTCTCTGAAATCATCCTGCTGGTTGTTTCTTACAGAGCAATAATATTCCATAACATTCATATACCATAATTGATTCATCCACTCTCCAATTGATGGGCATCCCTTCAGTTTCCAGTTTTTAGCCACTACAAAAAGGGCTGCCACAAACATTCTTGCACATGTGGGTCCCTTTCCCTCCTCTAAGATCTTTTTGGGATATAGGCCCAGTAGAAACACTGCTGGGTCAAAGGGTATGCACAGTTTGATAACTTTTTGAGCGTAGCTCGAAATTACTCTCCAGAATGGTTGGATCCGTTCACAGTTCCACCAACAATGTATTAGTGTCCCAGTTTTCCCACATCCCCTCCAACATTCATCGTTATCTTTTCCTGCCATTTTAGCCAATCTGATAGGTGTGTAGTGGTACCTCAGAGTTGTCTTAATTTGCATTTCTCTGATCAATAGTGATTTGGAGCACCTTTTCATATGACTAGAGATGGTTTTAATTTCATCATCTGAAAATTGTCTGTTCATATCCCTTGACCACTTATCTATTGAAGACTGGCTTGAATTCTTATATATATGAGACAATTCTCTATATATTTTAGAAATGAGGCCTTTATCAGAACCATTAAATATAAAGATGATTTCCCAATTTGATGCCTCCCTCCTAATCTTGTCTGCATTAGTTTTATTTGTACAGAAACTTTTTAACTTAATATAATCAAAATTATCCATCTGGTGTTCAATTAGGAGTTCCAGATCTTCTTTGGACATAAATTTATTCCATCTGCACAGGTTTGAGAGGTAAACTATATTACAGTCCTCCAATTTGTTTACAATATCACTCTTTATATCTAGATCATGAACCCATTTAGATCTTATCTTGGTATGTGGTGTTAGGTATGGGTCAAGCCCTAATTTCTTCCACACTAGTTTCCAATTTTCCCAGCAGTTTTTGCCGAATAGTGAGTACTTATCCGAAAAGCTGGGGTCTTTGGGTTTATCAAACACTAAATTGTTAAGGTTATTGCCTAGTTTGTCCTGATAACCTATCCTGTGCCACTGATCGACTGCTCTATTCCTTAGCCAGTACCAAATGGTTTTGATGACTGCTGCTTTATAATATAGTTTTAGATCTGGTACAGCAAGGCCACCTTCATCTGCCTTTTTTTTTTCATTAATCCCCTTGAAATCCTTGACCTTTTGTTCTTCCAAATGAACTTTGCTACTATTTTTTTTCTAGATCTGTAAAATAATTTCTTGGGAGTTTGATTGTGTAATCTATTTCTTACCAACTACCTATCACCCTTACAGCCTGTGGATTGAAAGTTCTGGAGGCTGCTGCTGAATCAATGATCTCCCAGGTAAGCTGCTGGTTGGCTGGGCTATAGTTTATACTGGACTGTGTTCCACACTTACTTGCTTGCAATATTGTCTTGGAAAATTTGTTTCATCCCTTCCTTTTTGAGTTATATTACTCTAGAATTTATGTTAAAGAATTATTTAAAGTTGTTCAGAAGGGAATTTTATGAGAGCTCAGAAGAGTCCCTGATCATTTTGGCTTTAGTCCTCCAACCTTACATTCTAATAGAGGAAGGTACACAAAAAAGAACTAAAAATAAGAGTAGTGTGGAGGAAGATCGAAATTAAGTCCTGAGATTCTTAAACAGATCTGGGAGAAGAAATCAGAACTGTCAGCCTTGCCTTCTCTTCAAACTGGAAGTTGTAGGAAGGGTCTACCAGTCATAGAATGGGACCACAGTAGCAAGGAAATGTTTCAGGGTAAGAAGGTCCCATGGGATGAGGTGACTTCCAAGAGGAGAAAGAAATTGAAGCACTGAGGTGAAATGCAGGGAATCTGAAGCAGAACTAGGAGGGAAATGAAGGATAGCTAACTTGGTGCCCCTCTCCAAAATTGGGGTCCCAGGAAGAACTCATCAACGGGACAACAAGGTTATAACATCAGAGTGATATTAATAGGTGCTTAATAAATGCTTATTGATTTTTCAATTTTTTAAAATAGCTTTGTTTTAGATTCTGGGAAAGATGCAAAGTTTATTTATTAAACTGTACATTGAAATATCCTGTGTGTTTGTGTGGGATGAAGCAGAATGGGGTGGTTTATAAGTTTTGTAGACTGTAAGGTGAATGGACTGATCCATTTTTCATATTCCTGTATGAGACAAAAATAGTATAAGATAGTAGTTGGAGAAAAAGAATGAATTCAATACGTGATAAAGAAATGCACTTCTTTTTTCATTGATTATAGAGAATTAGACCATGGAAACTGATTTGAGAAATAAGAATTCTGAGCTACATTTAAGATCTTATCACTCAAATTTCATGAGGCCTCAGGCAAGTACTTCCACATTCATTCCTCAGTTTCTCTTTTTGGAAAATCTTCCAAGTATAATTCTTAGGGGGATGTCTGTCTATCAAATTCTGTATGGAGATTCTGAGCCAAGTCAGTTTCACTAATGTTGCCATAACATAAACAGTTCTCTAATTTAAAGATTAACTATACCCGACCATCTCTTCCAGATGTGTCAGATGATCATCAGCCTGTTTGTAGCTGGGGGCAATGGAAGAATGCCTCCTTTATGGGCAATTTGGAATAATCAAATCTCCAAAGTCATACAATTCGCTTGCCTGAGATTGCAGCATTTAGCTATGAGCCAGTGTAATATATGCTAGAAAGACAAGAATGGCCACAGGACAAGGAGCAAACCATCCTGTGCCAAATGTTGCCCTAATGCAATATATGAAAAAGGAAAAAAAGGGGTGAAATGTTTATATTTGAAAAATTGGGATGCACTTTATTAAAAAAACCCAAACCTTTAATTTCAGAATACATATTTCCCCTATTTTTAGTTTATCAGCATAGCCTATGAAAGGATATCAATTCTATTGTCTTTTTAATGGGTCCATAGAACATGTGATAAAGTCCTTCCCATTTCTAGATCAGAAGAGCTGAAATTCTCTTAAACTTGTAAGATGGTACATGTGTCCAAGATCTTTCAGTCAGGATAATCAGGGCACTGATAATGCAATAATTTAAAACTAGCTTCCCTTTTTTTTTTTAAACATTTTCTCTCCTTCAATTCAATGAAATTGTTGTTCAAAAGCAAAAATCTGTTAGTACACACTACAAGAATCTCCCTTTTGCCTCTAGGGTTCAATACAATCTCATCATCCTGGCATTTAAAACCCATCACAGTCTGGTTTCATCCTCCAGGCACTTTTCTTATATAATTCTCCCAACCTTCCATGTACTTTCTGCTTTAGTCAAACTGTTCTTTTTGCTGTTCCCTGATCTCAGCACACCATGTCTTTCACCTCTTTGTCTTTTAAAAGATTTTCTCTGATGTCTGTTTCTCAATTCCATCTCTTAAAATACTTAGCACTCAATACAGGTGCCGCCCCTTTCCTGAAACCTTTTCTGCTCCCCCAGATGTTAATGCTTTCTCCGTCCTCCAGTTATATTGTTTTTACTTTCCTGTGTAATTGCATTTCTGAGGAAGAGTGGAAGTTCCCTGAGGATGGGGACTGTTATTATTGCTATTTTCCCTTCATTTATGTATTCGTTTGTTTGTTCGTTCATTTCTATGCTTGTTTGCTCATTTTTAAAATTAATATCCTTTGCCTAGAACGGGGACTTTCACATACTTGAACACTGGAAGGATTTCTGATTTCCTCCATGTATATCTTCTAGTTTGGAAACTCCATCCAACAATGACTGAAGATCACAAATTCTAACCTGTCTATGATTTAGTAGATAAGTCCAAGGGAATTATCTGTGTCATACAGTGATCAGAGTCATACAGATAGTAAGAGTTAGAGCTGAATTTGAACATGGGTCTTCCTGTTTGCAATTTCAGCATGCTATCTAATACGGCAAACATCTCATCTCACTAAAATAGATACTAAAATGCTTGTTAGACTGAAATAAATTTAGAGGTGAAAGGATGAGGAATAATCTTATTTTCTCAACTAGGCTGTATGGTTGAACATTGAAATTTTCTTTAACACGTCATTTATTTGTATAAAAATACTGATATTGGCATTTATTCCATCCTGTCTTTTTATGATGAAAACCACTCCCTTCCATTTAAAAAATAAGTAAGAAGATGAGAGTGAATTCAAAGTCTGAGTAGGCAGCAATTAAGGAAATCAGCAGCTTGGGTTCTGCCTGGGTGTAATTGGACTCATGGACTATTGCCTGCAACAACTATAATAATTACACTTAGCACTTTCTATGTTCAAGAAGCTTTGTGAGAAAAAAAATAATATACCAAGGCAAGTTTATTACTTCAGCAGCAACACACCCCACCCCTGTCGCCAAATTTTTGTGCATACTTACTGTTGCTTTTCTCTGTGAATTTACCTTTGATTTTACCAGGAGATTCTAGGTGTAACCCTATAATTTTGCAGATGAGGAATGAGACCCAGGTAGGTTCAGGAGCATTCCTACAGTCAAACAGGTAAAAATTAGAGATAAGTTTTCATCCTAGGTCCCCTGAGTCTAGAGCCAATGTTCTGTCACATTTCCCATTTCCCATGTCAAGGTAGGTTCAAATCCCCCAAATAAATAAATAAATAGCTTAGCTGATATTTATGCATATGACAGGTTGTGACTGCTGGGATTGCAAAGAAAGGCCTCCATTAAAATCTCAGCTTTATTTCTTTCTATATATGTGATGTTGGGCATGTCACCATTTTTTTCTGAACTATGCTTCCTTATGGATAGAATGAAAGGATTTGTTGAAATAATCTCTCTAGTGTTTTGTAACTCTATATTTGTGATTTTAATTCCCCTCTGTCCTCCTCTGTCCTCTTGCTGGGGAATCTAGAGCCAGAGAACTCTACTTGCCATCCCTGAAAGCCAGAGCAAAGAGAATATGAAATAAAAACTTCTTTTTTATTATTTTTTTTATTTCACTACAGGTTGGAGTGGAAGGACCAAGGATTACTTAGTGTTATCCATGCTATTCCAAAATTCCAAGTTCTTTACAGCACTGAGTTTGTATTTGCCTGGAAGCAGATCCCAAATCTCCCAGGTGTTCTATCAGAAATAATAATAATAAAAAAAGATACTGTACATGTGCCATGGGAAATCAGATCTTTAGGAGGGGAAGCTGGGTGATTCAGCAGATAGAGTACTGGGCCAGGAATCTGAAAGATATCTTTCTGAGTTCAAATCAGACTTCAGACACTTACTAGCTGTGTCACTCTGGACAAGTCATGTAACCCTCTTTACCTCAGTTTCCTCATCTGTACAAAGGACTGGATGAGGAAATGGCAGAGCACTTGAGTATCTTTGCCAAGAAAACTCCATGGATACTGGAGTGAACAACCAACAATTATTTTTCTTTATTAAAGGTTTTTATTTTTCAAAACATATTCATAGATAATTTTGCAACATTAGCTTGTTGTAAAATCTTGTGTTCCAATTTTTCTCCCCTTCTCCCACCCCCATCCCCTAGATGGCAAGTAGTACAATAAAAAACAACAACCCTTTAAGGCAATGCCTTTGATTGATTCAATCAAAAGGGTATATTCACATTTGGCTTGGATAGTTTCATTCAAGAAGTTTTCTAATCTATCCAAGATAATTATTTTTAATAGCATGGGATAATAAATGAAGTCCTATTCTTACATTTAGAATTCTATGTAAGACAGATACAAAACCTGTAGGCTCCCACCTCCACCCCCAAATATTGTAAAATAGAGGTTCTTAACCTTTTTTTTCATGATTCTTATAGAAGCATGGTGACTCATCAGAATACTTTTTAATGCATAAAATAAAATATATAGCATTAAAAAGAAAATCAATTATATTGAAATAGAATTATCAGGGGTGGCTAGGTGGTGCAGTGGATAGAGCGCCAGCCCTGAAGTCAGGAGGATCTGAGTTCAAATATGGTCTCACACACTTAATACTTAATACCCCAATTGCCTCAGCAAAAAAAAAAATTGAATTATCAACACAATAAACAACAACCAAGGGACTCATATATAAAGATGTATACTGACAACATTATGTAGGATTAGTGGGAGAGTTTAGTTGTTTTTCAATTTTGTCTGATTGCTTTGTGACCCCATGTGGAGTTTTCTTAGCAAAGATACTATAGTGGTTTGACATTTTCTTTTCCTGCTCATTTTACAGGTGAGGAAACTGAGTCAAATAGGATTAAGTGACTTGCTCAGGGTCACACAGCTAGAAAGTATCTGAGGGCAGATAAGAACTCAGGTCATCCTGATTCCAGACTGCATGCACTATTACTGTACTACTTAACAACCTATTTGTGGGTGAGTGGATAATTTTTAAGGCATAGTATTAACTAGGGAGCCAACATAAAATTTTAGAGAGATGGTTTTCAATGAAGAGATTATTCCCAGTTAATTGAAAATAACTATTAAAAGCAGAATTAAGCACTGGAAAAAACCCAGTTCTATATTTTAAAGAAGTTGATACCTGGTTTAAAAATATTCTTATCTAAAAACGAAAACCTGTCAAAGCTGAGGCCGGACCTAAACTCTTGTGATTATTGTTTTCTCTCATAGGAAAGTTCCTTATCCTTTTCCATCATTATCTGATAATAAGATATTCTACCTTTTTCTCTTAAAAAGTCATTCACTTATTTACTTAAAAAGAATGTATTATCTCTCTCCTACTCCCTGCCTCCACTGAAGAATGTTAAAAATGAAATAAAACAAAAAAAGAAACTCTCATCACACTCCATATGCATATTCCAGCAAAACAAATTGCCACATTGGCCATGGCCAAAAAAATATATCTTTTTCTGCAATTTAAATCCATTACCTCTCTAGAAAGAGGTGGATGGTGTGTTTCATCTTCAGTGCTCTTTACTTATGTTTTATCATTGCATTGATTAGAGTTCTAAGGTCTTTCAAAGTTTTTTTTCTCTATAATGTGGTTGGCATTTTGAAACTTTTTATAATTCTTACTTCACTCTGCATCATTCATGCATCCAGTTTCCTCTAAAAGTATCCATTCTGTCATACCTCTGGCACAACAGCACTCCACATATTCATTTAGCACAATTTATTTGACCTTTGTCCAATAGGTGAAGGAGGGGTGGCACTTGCTTAGCTTCAAATTTGTAAGTATTTTGAAAATATTGCTATAAATATTCTTCAAGGGCTTAGCACAGTGCCTGGAACATAGTAGGTACTTAATAATTGTGTATTTCCACCCCCTTCCTTTCTTTGATTGCTTGTGGATACAGACACAAGAAAGATAGAACTGGATAGAGATACTATACTGAATACAGAGTTAAACATAAAAGTCAAGAAAACCTAAGTTTTAATCCAGAAACTTACTAGCTACATCACCTTGGGTGTTAATTTCCCCATGGAAGAGCATGGAAATGATGATGGACTTCACTTCTATCTCTGAATCTATGATTCTATGAACTTCCTATCCAATAGAGCTAAACCTGCCAGTGAAGAAATATAATACTAGCAGTAGAGCAATACTGAGTAGCAACTTCAGTCAGTCAGTCAATTAATAAACATTTATTAAGTGCCTACTATATACTAGAACAGTAACTAGGAGTCATAGTGGATAGAATGCTGAGCTTGGAGTCAAGTAGACCTGATTTCAAATCTGATTTCTGAGACTTACAGGAAGACACTTAATCCAGTTTGCATGAGTTTGCACATCTGTAAAATGAGCTGGAGAAAGAAATGGAAGAGCACTGTAGTATCTTTGCCAAGGAAAGCCCAAATGAGGTCACTGAGTCAGATATAACATGAACAATGTGCCAGGCACTGGATAAAAAAAGAGGCAAAAGATACCTTCAGAAGATCATCACAGAAATACACACAATGGAGACTACCATTGCTGAGAAATTTGTCCTAAAAAATTAGAGTTGACTAAAGATCATGAATGTGGTAAAGATTATATATCCAACAGGCTTAGAAAAGATATGTCCACATGGGCTAGTTATCTACCTGGCAGACACTATGCACCCTTGCAGACATACAGGGAGTCAATCTTGAGCACTCCACCAGAATACATCAGTGTTCCTGCAGTGTTAGAGATGGAAGTCTCCGAGCACATTGTCTCTACATCCATTCATTCTACTAATAATATGTGCATTTGCAGTGGAGTGTTTGCCACTTTTAAAAGGAAGATTATCTTGGTTATTTTATTTATAATTTCATTATTGTCTTACCTTTAAGCTTATTGTGCTCGGTGGCCAACCAGTAAAGGTAAACACATCAATGAGAGTTTCTCTACTTTTTCTCCTTGTTATTGTTTGTGAATGTATAAGTATAGAAAATATTGAATCTGAGGCAATACTAGGGAACTCACTTGTGAATTCAGGTGTTCCTGAGTTGTATTATAGTCTCCCTATAAGATGTTTAACTAAATATCATTTTAGATTCATTCCAACTCTAACTTTTTAATTATAAGATCCTTCCCACAATGCTTTCAAATCAGAATAAAATTATACCATTAACCGGGCCCTCAACATCTTTTTTTCTTTCTTGCTATATGACATTGCCATTTTGTCTTCACTGATTGCCCTATGTGGTGTTGTGCATGCATCCTACTCCTATAGACTTAGATCAAAGAGTAATGTGAATCCTTTAGAAAAAATCCTCAATGGTTTTGAAAATTGCAAGCAGGTACTTATTATTTTATTGCTTTCCTTTCATCTTTAACCTTCTGATGTGTGTGCTTTCCCCCCTCCCTGTTGACCTGGCAGTGGAATGGGACATTCAAATGAGATGTTGTTCAGTCTAATCTTAATAAGGAATTAACTCTTCCCTTTCTGTTACATTATTAATACAGTCTTGACTGTTTTCACAGCCTATGATAGATTAAATAGATAGATTTGATAATTATTGATATTAAGCACTTACTATGACTCTATTAAGCTCTAGGGATGTAAATAAAAAAGATAGTCCCTACTTTCAAGGAGATTACATTTTAAAAAGTGAAAACAAAACATTAAGGGGACTTGAAAGAGGGAACAGAAAGGACCTCAAATTGTTCCATAATTCAGTATTGATTAATTTCATTTTAAAAGGTCAACTTCTGAGAGCACCCGCCCTGAAGACAGGAGGACCTGAGTTCAAATCTGATCTCAGATACTTAACACCGCCTAACTGTGTAACCCTGGGCAAGTCACTTAACCCTAAGTGCCTCAGCAAAAAAAAAAAAAAAAAGTCAATTTCTGAACAACTTTTAAAATAGGAAAATAATTAGAGTTAAAACTTATACAGCAATTTAAGGTTTATGAAGCTCTTTATACAAATTATCTGTTTTGGTCATTAAAACAACCCTGTGAGGTAAGTAATGCAAGCAGAGGTTCCCATGAAGAATAGTGAATAAAGGGCTAAACTTGTGGTCAGAAAAACCTGCATTCTAGTCTTTCCTCAGATGCTTTTTTTGCTATGTGACTTTAGGCAAATTACTTACCCTCTTTCAACCTTGGTTTACTTATTTGCAAAATGTAAATAATAATTACATTTACTTCTCAAAGTTGTTGTAAATATGACATATTATTGCAAGTAACATTATATATGCAACCCCCCCTATACACACATACATCAGATGTTTAAATACTGAGTTATTCACATCAAGATATGGAAACAGATACAGAAAGGTTATGTGATTTGCATATGATGACACAACTAATTGTTTTTTGGACATGTTGTTGCTCCCCATTCAGATCAAGAGTTACCTGAGAGAAAAATATGTGTTTTGTTTTGTTTTTGGTTTTTTTCCTTTGTATCCTCAGCATTTAGCACATTGGCTGGCACACAATAGGTATTTAATCATAGGTATTAGTGCCTTTAAAATATAGCAAGTGAAATTCAAATACAGGTCTGCTCTGTCTCCATATGCAAGGTTCATTCTACTATAACATGTTCATTATTTTTTTTTTCCTTTTTGCTGAGGCAATTGGGGTTACATGACTTGCCCAGGGTCACACAGCTAGGGAATGTTAAGTGTCTGAGATCATATTTGAACGCAGGTCTTCCTGACTTCAGGGCTGGTGCTCTATCCAGTACACCACCTAGCTGCCTCCAATATGTTCATTCTTGACTAAAACAGGAAGAGAAGGACTCAGAATAAACAGTTTTTTTTTTTAAAATTCACCAATGACTCCCCATTGACTCTAGAAAAAAAAAATATAAAGTACTCAGCCTAGCATTTAAAACCCTCTTCAATCAGGCTTCTTTCTGCCTTTCAAGTCCTATTCTATATTTTACTCCTTCAAAAACTTTCTGTTGCAATCAGAATAGCTTGCTAGCACTGCCATTAATTGCTTCCATGCCCCTAAATAAGTGGCTCTCCATGTTTGTGTCCATTTCTATCTCAGTTCCATCCTACAATTTCTCTAATTTTCTTCAATACACAGCTCAGATGCTACATCCATATGAAAAGTTTTTTTTATTTAATATATAAAGCTTTTTATTTACAAAACATATGAGTGATTTTTTCAACATTGACCTTTGCAAGAACTTTTTTTCCCCAAGCTTTTCCCCTCCTTCCCCCCACCCCCCACCCCTAGATGACAGGTAATTTAATACATGCTAAATAGGATAAATTATATGACAAATATAATACATGTATACATATCTATACAGTTATCTTACTGCACAAGAAACATCAGATCTAGAAAGAGAAGAAGAAAAAACAACCTAAGAAGGAAAACAAAATGCATGGAAATATTCACAGAAAGCGTTAAAATGCTGTGTTGTGGTTCACACTCAGTTCCCACAGGCCTCTCTCTGGATGTATATGACTATCAGATGCTACATCCAACAGGAAGTTCATCACTACCAAATTCCCACTTATTCTCCCTCTTATTTGTTTTGTAAACATTGTGAATTTACTTATTTGAGTGCATGTTATATCAGGTCCCCCTGCCCACACTCAATACAATGCAAGCTCATTAAGGTCAGGGACTGATTAAATTTTGTCTTTGCATTCCTAGTACCTAACCCAGTGCTTTATTTAATAAATGTTTATTAAATTGAAATAAATATACAAAAGAATGCAGATTGAAATAGAGATGCAAAATTATTTGTTTTTCCATCTAGAAAAAAGGTACATTAAGACCCAATATGACTGTTTCAG
Organism: Myrmecobius fasciatus; assembly: GCA_023553655.1. NCBI lineage: Eukaryota > Metazoa > Chordata > Mammalia > Dasyuromorphia > Myrmecobiidae > Myrmecobius > Myrmecobius fasciatus. The sequence goes on from JAJPUD010002643.1 coordinate 207,339, forward strand.
ATTTTTTCAGATTGCTGAAACAATTATCCCTAAAGAACAAGATCCTAGAAGTCTCACGATGAAATAGGAATTAAAATCATAACTAGAAAGCCCAGTCAGTAAGAACATCATTTCCAGAAAGTGGGGTACCAGTTGAAAATTAAAGTTGGAGAATTTTTACAAAATGAAAAGCAAATTTAGGTTCAATCCCTTCTCTCCTGCCCCCAAAGAAAATTTCCAAGAACCACATTCTGCTCTTTTTCAGAATCATTGGTAGGTTATGTTAAGCCTTAGCAAAGGCTCACCAAATTTGTATATTTGTTCTGTATACAAGGTTCACTTCTATGCTATTCAAAAGTCATTGATTAACTGACATCTTGAAATGGGTCAATTAAGCAGTGCACAATGTCTGCAGCATGAATTATACAACAAAAAGGGCTGAAAGAGCCTCCATTTCTGTCGTAAATGCTTGCCAGATGTACTTTCTATTTCTTCTTCAAATGCCTGCACTTTCTTATGAATGGTACATTACCCTTTTTTTCCTGCTCTTAACTCACTGTAATGAAAACTTCACAGCCCTGTGCAGTGATGGGAGCATTGCTCACAAAGGATCCCTAAGTCTTTGAGAAGCCACAAGTTTGATTCACTCTATTGTCACAAAGTAAGCCACAGGTAGCAAGGGGCCTTATGCTCTTTCTCAGAAAGATAATGGAAAAGGAGGAGAGTTCCAGAGACCCTCAGGTATGACTAGGTCAATGGCCTATAACAACGAAAAGTAAAGATGTAAGGATTTGCAAGAAAGTTGAGCAAAGGATGTTCCAGAGTCCTTGGATCAAGTTGGTGGCTGCTTTGTATTATATGAGTTGGATACTGGATTAACTTTCTGTCTTTGACCTTTGATTTCAATGTTATAATTCCAAATTATTATTACCTATAATTTTTGAAGCTCTGATTCCTTTCCTATTTGGACTTCAAATATTTCTCATCTAGATTTCAGAATTCTTATGCTGACCTCTCTTACTCTTCTGGATATCTCAGGTAGCTTAAAAATCATCTCATAAATATTTTTCTTCATTTTTTTTGAGTTTTTTGCACATTTTTATGTTTTTCATTTTTCTTTTTTCTTATAGCAAAATCTGTAGGTGATTAATATCACTCAATCTATCCTCAGGCTGAGGTTGGCTTTTTAATCTATTGTCATAGATAAAAATTTTGTTCTTTTCTGCTCTAGTTGTTTTATGGCTCAGAAACATGGAAGCCAGGGTACCATGACCCCTTTCTCTCAGTTGGGGCTTCCAAATTTCTTTAGCAAGGTAATAAAAAACTTTTCCTGTTCAAAATCTGTGCTTACTGAAGGGTCAATGGTGAAAAATTATTCTTGCTTATGTTTTGAAAATAAAAAGATTCAATAAAAAAAATTTAAAAGGGAGGCATTTTATTCCCCCAAAATGTGTATTCCTATATTTGAAAATCAAAAAAGTTAATTGTGAGAGGTCTAATGGCTTTCATTCCTTTACTTTGCCTTAAAATGGGCATAGTCAGAAATAGAACTTTTACTGCATTAAACCATTGAAACAGGATGTGAAAAAAAGAACAGAGAATTAAAAAAAAAAAAAAAGTAAGCCCTTGATTTCAGAAAGCCCTGAAGAAACTTACATGTACTAATGCAAAGCGAAGAGAGTAAAACTGAGAGAACATTGTACACAGCAGCAAGATTATGTGATGATCAACTCTGATGGACTTGGCTCTTTTCAGCAATGAGGTGATTTAAGCTAATTCCAATAGACTTGAGATGAAGAGAGCCATCTACATCTGGAGAAAGGACTCTCAGAACTGAATGTAGATCACAACATAGTATTTTCACTTTTTTTGTTGCTTGCATTTTGTTTTCTTTCTCATTTTTAAACTTTTTAATCTGATTTTTTTGTGCAACATAATAAATGTGGAAATGTGTATAGAAGAATTGCACATGCTTAACATATATTGGATTATTTGCTGTCTGGGGGAAAGGGAGGAAGAAAAATTTGGAACATAAGATTATGCCAAGGTGAATGTAAAAAACTATCTTTGCATGTATTTTGAAAAATAAAAAGCTATTATTATAAAATAAAATAAACAAATAAATATCCAAAATCCGTACCTACTGGAGGCTGACAAGACCAGGTGGGTCAATAGAAAAAGTAGTCAGAACTCTACTCAAAGGAATAAGAATCATTAATTCAAAAGACTAATGATGAAAAATAGCTCCCACTTCTTGGCATAGAGGTGATGAACTAGAATTGCAGAATGAGAAGTATGTTACTCCATGGGAAGATTTTTATTCAGTGTAAGAGGCAGGTTAGTGGGTAGTGTGATTATGCATTTGTATGCATATGTGTGTATGTATATATATATGTATATATATTCAATAAATATTTTTTGCCACGAAAGAAAACAAAAGGAATGAAGATGAAAATAGATCAATTTTGTGCTATACTGTTCAATAATATAGATAATATAGATATATTATTTTAAAAATAACTATTATAGGATTATATCCCTCTTTCTCCCTACAGAATGCAAGTACCTGAGGGGGTATTTTAAAACTTAGGTCTATGCATTCTTAGTAACTAGCACAGTACTGGGCACATGGAAGGTAAGGAAGCAATAAATGATGATGATTGATTAATAGGAAGGCACTGATTCATTCCTAGCTTGTTGGCATAATTAACATAACAAAGACCCATCTAAAGCCATTTCACTTTTCTTAGCTTCCTTTGATCTAGCAATCTCTTTCACTGTCTTTTTTTATGATCTCAGATTGAAGATTCATTCCCCACATCCTATCCTTAGGGAAATGGTTTTCTTTAACATCTTCCAGTACTTCTTTATAGCAAAGATACACAGGGCTTATCTGAGGACCTGATGATCTGAGGTCTTCCATGTTCCCCTAATACTTGGGACCCCAGGGAAAGCCTAAGTCATTGAGAATGCAACTCTCAATAGAACAATACTTCATGAGGTAGCATGTTGTTATCTAAACTTCTTAGACTTATAGTAATTCATAATGATAGATAATTTCTCCAACAAATAAAGCTTGAGTCATAGCACCACAATTATAGATTTTGGCTCTTAGTTGTAGATGTCTTCAAACCTTCAAATTTGTTTCATGTTTTTTAGCTTTGTCAATCCAATTACATTCTAAAATCCTTCAGGACAGGGACCATAAGGTCTTGCACAGCTTTTATAGTATCCCAAAGGAGCTAAATTCTTGGTAAATGTTTGCTGATTGATTAGCCGATTGACTGGTTAGGTTACTTGTGTTGTGTCACACATCCAAAGGGAAAAAAAATACCCAACAACAGCCATAGATTCTGGGAAAATAATAGAATTTTTGAAACCTGGATTAAACAATTAAATTATACTTTCTTTGACAAGATAACCTATGTGTGTTTGCATATATTTGTATATATTTGTGTGTACATGTATACACACACACATATATATATGAAAAATATGTATGTATATCTACATGCAAATGTCAATGTATGGATATACACATACATACATACATACACACATATATGTACATACACCTATATGTGTATTTGAGTGAACAGTATTTACCTGGATACCTTTCCACTTGCATATGTCTATCCTCGCTTATCTAGTTATAAAAAGAAACTCTAAAGAAATCCCTCTCCCATCTAATTTTCCCATCCCATAACTCCTCTATCTCCCCCAAACTAATGAAATGACAATTACTTTGAGAAAAAAACACAAAGTCAAACTTCTTTAAACAGAGATTGTGCTGATCATTCCAGGACAAAAAAGATTAATTAATATAATCCTAAGAAAGGGTCTTGTGAAGACTGGATTCTGCTGTCCCCTACCTTCCTAAATAATCCAGTCAGTCAAAAGATGCTAAATGTTTTGGCTGGCCAAGATAATACATAAGATAAAGAAAAATATAAAACATGTGAAGTCCTTCCAGATACTATAACTATGATCACAATGTCCAAAAAAAAGTTAAAGGCACAATGAAATTATATTATATAAACATGATATTCATATATCTATATATTTCATATATAAGTAAAATTATTTTGGGGGATAGAACAGGTTATTAGAATATATAGATCATTCTTAAAAATAAGAAGAGTTGAAATTATATTACTTAAGTAATTATTAATTAAACCCTCTGGACTAAACAGCTTTCTAAGACTATAAACTATTGACAAGCTACTGACCTGTATCACTGATAAAGGGGGAATTTTCATAGCAGGATTTTTCTCACACAGATGGAAGAACAGGATTATCCAGAGCAAATCAAAGCAACAGCTTTAAATTTAAATTTGTTCAATTAACAGTGAAATAATTTATTTATTAGAAGTATGTGCACCATCAATGTTGATGCTATAAATTAAAATAGGAGAAAAAAGGAAGTGGCATCTAAATAAAAGGAAGGTTCACAAGTTCCTGATGTAAAGCTAAATAATGGAGTTAACAACTTAGTGAAGTTCTGTGTCCAAAACCAATGAGAAATTTCATTCCTTGAGACTCTTGGACATGGAACCTTGTCACTGTGGTGTTTACAGTAAGTATTCAAACAAAGAAGGTGAACATCTCAGTAGCTTATTACCAGCATATATTATGGAGGATGAAAAAATGGAGTCATTCTATGAAGAACATTATTCCAAACTGAGACAAAATATATTTGGCCAGTTCATTGTGAGAGTAGATATAAGTTAAGATGATAATTTTTATAAATATGCTCAAGCTTAAGAATAAGAGTCCCCAAACTTAAAAAATAATATATTCAGAATTTTCTTTGTATATATATATGTACATATATATATATAGTCTTTTGATTCATTTCATACCAATCTCTATCCAATTCTTTTATAAATTATAAATTATAAAATAACATATTCAGAATTTTCTTTGTATATATATATGTATATATATACATATATATATATAGTCAATTGATTCATTTCATATCAAGCCCTATCCAACTCTTTTATAAATTATAAAATAACATATTCAGAAATATTTCATAAAAATAAAAGAGTTGGGTAGGGCTTGATATGAAATGAACCAATTATTTGTCTGTATATATATATATATACAGACAAATAACTGGTTATACATACATATATATATATATATATATATAATTGTGTATACATATATACACACACACACATACGCATGCACACAAATAATTTGAATGTAATGTTAACATAAACAACCACTTAGTGACCTGGTAGACATTTCTAAATCAACTCCCTGTGTGCAGATAAACCATTGACTTTATAGAGCAATAGATGCCAAAATTTTAAAAAGAAAAAGGATAAAGAAAAAAAGAGAAAAATATAAGTCCCATTTGATTTACTTAAAGAAATTAATGATGCTGAAACATGAGAAATTGATAAAATTAAGGACATTTATTCTGATTTCTTTTTCTTAAAAAAGTTTCATTGCAACCTGGAAGCAAAAAAGAAATGAGAAATTGTCTCATCCAGCAAATGTTTGTTCTCCTTGCTGCATGGAGAAGCAAGGTAGTCTAGGGCATTACTGGTAGAGAGCTCAAATATATTTGTAAAACATTATGAGAGATGTGGCAGAAAGTTATCAATATTATATCTTAAAAATAAAGCAAAAAAATAGGAGAGGAGATAATGAGTTTACTAGCAAAAACTTGGCATGAGACCTAAGCCAGATGGATCTCAAGTGCAATCAGAATTTAAACTGGAAGACAAGCAAAACATGGATAAAAAAGAATAGTATATATATATATTATATAGATATACATACACACATACATATATGTGTATATATTTGTTGTTGTTGTTCAGTCACGCCTAACTCTTTGTGACCCTATTTGGGGTTTTCTTGGCAAAGATACTGAAGAGGTTTGCCATTTCCTTCTCTAGTTTTCTCTCTTTATCTTTCCATCTTTATCCTCTTTGTGTGTCTCTCTATGTCTCTGGCTCTGGCTCTTTATCTCTCTCTTTTTTTATATCATGAGCTCTATATCAGTATCTATATCTCTATCAAATTATCTATTTTCATTATCAATGACAATGGAGGAACCTAATTTTATAAAATAACAGAATTTTTTTTCCCCTCAAATCTAAGAGGTCTTCAAAAACTGTAATACAAATAGTCATTGAACATGTAGCCTTTGAATTCTTTCATTTCAGTTCTTTCTATCGAGAAAATCATTGGGACAGCGAGGTGGCAGGTGGAGACGATCAATGGTTTGGACCCAAGAAAGCTCAAGTTAAAATTTGGTCTCACAAGTTAATGAACTTCTGCCTGCCTCAGTTCACTCATCTGTAAAATGAGGATAATAATAACACTTACTTCACAGAGTTGTGGTTAGGAACAAATGATGTTAAGTGCTTTATAAATGTAATTTTATTTGTTGTTAGATTATGTTTAGACATTTTGTTGCTGTGTGATGAACTTTTTCAAAAATTTTTTTGTTCAGCATTTATACTTTTGAGTCTGTATTAAGTAGATTTTTATGTATCTTTTGTTTTGCATTTTGATTTGCTCTATCTCCTTCATGTCCTTTAGTCTTAGACTAAATTATCACAGAAGAAATCTTGTGAAGAAGTTTTTCAAATTTAAAAATATTGATAAATCAGTTTTCAAGAAATTTCTAAGAAAAAATCATACCAAACAACTGATGAAAAAACACATATGATAGTTTTCTTTTTTTGAAAAATTTTATTGATTTTTAAAAAAACTTTCTTCTCCTATTCCCTAAATTCTCTTTAAGATAGACCATCCAGTGGTGGACTTGCTGTACCAGATATAAAACTATATTATAAAGCAGCGGTCATCAAAACCATTTGGTACTGGCTAAGAAATAGAGTAGTCGATCAGTGGAATAGGATAGAATCACAAGAGAAACTAGGCAATAACTATAGCAATTTGGTTTTTGATAAACCCAAAGACCCCAGCTTTTGGGATAAGTATTCACTATTTGACAAAAACTGCTGGGAAAACTGGAAACTAGTGTGGAAGAAATTAGGGCTTGACCCACATCTAACACCACATACCAAGATAAGATCTAAATGGGTTCATGATCTGGATATAAAGAGTGATACTATAAGTAAATTAGAGGAATGTAATATAGTTTACCTCTCAGACCTATGGAGATGGAATAAATTTATGTCCAAAGAAGAACTGGAACTCTTAATTGAAAACCAGATAGATAACTTTGACTATATTAAGTTAAAAAGTTTTTGTACAAACAAAATCAATGCAGACAAGATTAGGAGGGAAGCAATAAATTGGGAAATCATCTTTACATTTAAGGGTTCTGATAAAGGTCTCATCTCTAAAATATATAGAGAATTGTCTCATATTTATAAAAATTCAAGCCATTCTCCAATCAATAAATGGTCAAAGGATATGAACAGACAATTTTCAGAGGATGAAATTAAAACTATTTATAGTCACATGAAAAGGTGCTCCAAATCACTATTGATCAGAAAAATGCAAATCAAGACAACCCT
>JAJPUD010002643.1:214931-219931 GCA_023553655.1 Myrmecobius fasciatus
TTAAAACTATTTATAGTCATATGAAAAGGTGCTCCAAATCACTATTGTTCAGAAAAATGCAAATCAAGACAACCCTGAGATACCACTTCACACCTGTCAGATTGGCTAAAATGACAGGAAAAGTTAATGATGAATGTTGGAGGGGTTGTGGGAGGGCTGGGACACTGATGCATTGTTGGTGGAGCTGTGAACGGATACAGCCATTCTGGAGAACAATTTGGAGCTATGCTCAAAAAGTTATCAAACTGTGCATACCCTTTGACCCAGCAGCATTTCTATTGGGCCTATATCCCAAAGAGATTTTAAAGGAGGGAAAGGGCCCCACATGTGCAAAAATGTTTGTGGCAGCCCTTTTTGTAGTGGCAAGAAACTGGAAATTGAAAAGATGCCCATCAATTGGAGAATGGCTGAATAAATTATGGTATATGAATACTATGGAATATTATTGTTCTGTAAGAAATGACCAGCAAGATGATTTCAGAGAGGCCTGGAGAGACTTACATTAACTGATGCCGAGTGAAATGAACAGAACCAGGAGATCATTATACACGGCAACAACAGTACTATATGACGATCAATTCTGATGGACATGGCTCTCTTCAACAATGAAATGTTTCAAACCACCTCCAATTGCTCACTGAAGAAAGCCATATACACCGAGAGAGGGATGTGAAATGTGGACCACAACATAACATTCTCATACTCCTTGATTGATGTTTGCTTACATTGTGTTTCCTTTATCTGATATATCGTTTGTATAGACAAGATTTTTCTTGCACAACAATGATAAGTTTGGAAATATGTATACATATATTCGATTTACCAATATTTTAACATAATTAACATGTAGTGGATATCCTGCCATCTAGGGGAGGGGTGGGGAGTTGGGGGAAAAATTTGTAACGGAAAGCTATGTAAGGGTTAAAGTTGAAGAATTACCCACACATATGTAAAGCAAATAAAATTTAAAAAATTAAATTAAATTAAAAAAAAAGATAGACCATCCAGATAAAGGGCCTAAAAATGTATGGTCTACTTATGTCCTTGGGCTACATTTTTCAAAATAGGGAAAGCCTTCTCATAAATGATTTTTGGATTTCCTCCTAGGCAGGTGAGAAGATATCAGCAGCTGCTCAACATAGAGGTCTACTTGCTTATTACTCTAAAATATTTTTCTCTCTCTACAAATTTTGCTTTAATTTTAAGTGATATATATAAATATTCAAAAATATTGATAAAATTCAAACAAAAAAAGGAGTGTATTTTGCATATACTATATGTTTACGAGAATATATACTATTTCCTACCCTGGATGTAAGCTCCTTGAGGGCATGGACTACCTCACCCAGAAACTAATATTATGCTTGAATTTTTATGACAGTAGATTCTTAAGTAGGCAGTTAGATGGAGCTATGTATAGAAAACTGTCCCCAAAGGCAGGAAGACTCATCTTCCTTTAATTCCATTTCTCGCCTCAGACACTTAATAGCTATGTGATCCTAAGCAAGTCACTTACACGTTTGCCTCAGTTTCCTCATCTGTAAAATCATCAGGAGTTGAAAATGGTAAACCATTCCAGTGTCTTTGCCAAGAAAATCCCAAATAAGGTCAGGAAGATTCAGATATGGCTGAAACCAATGAATAATAAGAAGGGCTTAATAAAAATCTCATTAATTGATTGAATAAAAACAAAGTCATAAGCGAAGTCATAAAGAACTAGAAATAAAATGAGCATTCTAAAACCCCCAATTGTAAGACACATGCACAGACAGTTAAGAAAAATAATATTACAACTACAACTGATTGGATCTATAACTGCACCCTTTTGTCACTGAGTGACTTTTAAATATGAATGTTTAAATTGTTATCTGTCTTTTTCCTCCACTCCATTTCCTCTTCCCTATCTTCCCTCTCCCTCTTCTTCTCCCTCTCCCTTTCCTTCTTCCTCCTTTCTCTCTCTCTCTCTCTTTCTGTCTCCCTGTCTCCCTCTCTTTCTCTGTATCTTTCTCTCTCTCTGTCTCTGTGTATGTGTGTGTCTCTGGCTCTCACTCACTGTCTGTCTCTCTGTCTTTCTCTTGTCTAGTCTGTCTGTCTGTCTCTGCATCTCTCTCCTCTCTCTCTGTCTCTGTCTATCCATCTTTCTCTCTTTCTCTGTCTCTTTCTCTCTCTCTCTCTGTCTCTCTGCCTGTCTCTCTCTACATCTCTCTTTCTCTTTCTCTCTCTCTCTCTCTCCCTTCTCTCTCTTCTCTCTCTCTGTCTCTTTCTGTCTCTCTCTCCTCTCCCCCCTCCTCTCTTTCTCTGTCTCTCTATGTGTCTCTCTCTGTCTCTCTCTTTTTCTCTCTGTCTCTATTTGTCTCTGTCTGTCTCTGCATCTCTCTGTCTCTCTCTTTGTATGTGTGTGCATGTGAATTAACACAAACAGGTCACAACAAAAGGTTTATTATATTTGCATTCAATTTTGTTGCTAATTGATGCAGGTTTTTTTTAAATATTTGTAAATCAGCAGGTATATCATACTTTTGGTCTGTATACTTTAAGTAGATTTTTGGGCATTTTTTTTGCATTTTGATTTCCCCTATCTCCCTCCTTTCCTCCACCCAGAGAGACTTCCCTAACACTATATTTATTGAACTCTGTATCACTCCATCTGCCTTCTTATATTACTTTTTATAATATTTTCATATCTTCCATTCCTTATGACATAATTCCTTCATAGTTGCAATCAGAAAGTTAACTTTTTAAATGATTCTCTGATAAGCAATCAAGAGAAGCATAATACAAAGCCAGTTAGGCTTTCCACAGCTTTTCCTAAGGTCACAGAAGATTCCCTGTTTAAACAGAAGAAAGATTCCCTATTGATGGTGAGACCCTTCAGGTGATACCATGATAGTAACATCAAGCCCCCAAATAAGGCAGGGATCCTCTAATCATTTGGCAAACATTTATCAAATATCAACTATGAACCAAACACTATCCTTATCAAGTGCTTTTTAAATTTATTGCTTATTTTTATTACTAAATGGCCGGAATACAAAGATAAAATTTAATAACCGCTACACCCTTCTCCTCAAGTTACTTGTTTTCTATTTTCTCAGATAAGTATTATTGTTGAGTCATTTCAATTATGTCCAACTCTTCATCTTCATGACCCCACTTGGGGTTTTCTTGGCAAAGATATTGGAATGGTTTGCCATTTCATTTTCCAGATCATTTTATAGTTGAGGAAACTGAGGCAAATAAGTTAAGTGACATGTCTGAGGTCAAATTGGAACTCAGGTTTTTTTTGACTCTAGGACCAGTATTCTATCTGCTATCCCCCCTAACTGCCCAAATAAACATAAAATATTTTCAGAAAGGAGAGAACACATACATACACCCACACACAACTAAAGGGGGAAGGAAAGGCTTCTTTTGGAAAGTGGTGTTTGAGTTGATTCTTTAAAGTAAACAAAATATTCTAAGAGCTGAAGATGAGGACAGATTGAATTCTACATCAGTGGGATATCAAATATAGTTGGGAGATGAAATTCTGACTTGGACAGCAAGCCAGCTGGGCTATAGAATTTGGGGATTGAAAGAATGAGAAATAATTTTGAAGACTTCCATTATAGATTATATATAAAAGTTTTCAGTCAATCCCAGTTTCTTTTAGAGGTAAGTTTCTTAATATAGATTCTGGGAAATTGGTTTTTGTTGTTTTTTGTTCTTATATTTCATAATTATATTTCAAAATAATTGGTATGCTTTACAATCCTATTTCATTTATTTCCTGCATTTAAGAACATTATTTTGAAAAACAATCTATAAGTTTCACTAAAGTGACAAAGGGATCCATAATACACAAACAAAAGCTCTTAAGAATCCCTACTCTACTGGTGCAATGGATAGAGCACCAGCTCTGAAATCAGGAGGACCTATGTTCCAATTTGACACCTAAAACTTCTTAGCTGTGTGACCTGGGCAAGTAACTTAACCCCAAATTCCTCAGCAAAAAAAAGGAATCCAGGCTCTAAAATAAGTTTAGAAACAATACAAAATAGTGATGAAGGAAACAGAGGATTAACAAGCAGGAGAAATTAATTGTGCAGGGAGCTAATGAAGTGAATACCTTCTAAAGGACAAAATACACATGTACACATAACAAAGGAAATTTTGAAAATAAAGTTAGTAATTTTGGATCCAAAAGAAGTTTAATATATAAATAAATTGAAAAATAGACAAACAGCAAGAAGGTGTAAGCTTTACAGTAGAAATGTTGAAATGAAAACTGGGGCAGCTGGGAAGTACAGTGGATAGAGCACCAGGAAGACCTGTGTTCAAATCTGACCTCAGACACTTAAAACTTTCTAGGTGTGTGATCCTCGGCAAGTCACTTAACCCCAATTGCCTCAGCAAAAAAAAAAAAAAATGAAATGAGAAAACAGAAGAAAGTTTATAAAACAATTAAGAAATAGCTATGGGTAAAATTCCAGAAAGAAAGAAATTCAAAAATAAATGCAAAAATCCAGAAAAAAGAATGGATTAATTGCAAGAATTCCAAAAGGATATGAAAGGACTGTTAAAACAAATAAAAGAACTAAAGATTGGAATTTGACTTCTTCAGCGAAAATTAGATGGAAAATAAACATCTTAGAAGTTAGAGACTTCTGGGTCATGTGACTAGCAAAATGGAAGTCTGAGTATTTTCTCTGATCCACCAGGAACTCTCAAATCTCTTCAAAATAAAGTTATACATGAGAGAAAAATGCAATTTCATGTGTCTCCATGGAGTAGGACACTAAGAAACCAAATAAAATAAAAGCCTGATTAACTAACAAGAGAAAATAAGCCCTAACCACTAAAATGTTCACTCCATAGTTCACTGCTTTCTAACCCTAGGGATGATAGATGGCACAGTGGAAAAAACATAAGGCTTAGAATCTGTAGTAGTTCAAATCTAATCTCAGACACTGGGCAAGTCCCCTAAATGCTGTTTGTCTCAGTTTCCCCATCTGTAAAAT
>JAJPUD010002643.1:224931-226884 GCA_023553655.1 Myrmecobius fasciatus
GCTGGATGAACTAAAGATGTCACCCTAGATGAAAGAAAAGTTAGGGAGAATATGAATGTTTTCATTTAGAACATATAGACTGGTCAGTGAAATTTCTACTCCCTAGGGCTATATGTAGTATACTCATCTCATTACAACCTTTCATGTGGTCTTTGGAACATATGTAAGTTTTCTATAATTACTTCTTGTCCATATTATAGGTGATTTACTAAACTTAAATACTACTAAACCAGAAATCAGTACACATATGAAAGGCTCCCCTTGACCTTGTTAGCTTTCCTAATTAGGTAATTCAATTCATTTGCAAGTCAAGATACCACTTCAAGAAAAAAGGACAAATAATAACATCACCAAGCAAGAGGACAAGGAACGACTTGAGCTTCTAAGTAGGCTATCCATCAGTCCAAAAGTATTTCCTCTTCACACAGAATAGGAAATTAGTTCAGAAATAAGAGTCAAAATAATTGTAGAAGTACTGAAGTACATTTGGGAGACTGGATCATGCAGAACACTTTATGAGGGCTCAAGAGGGCTGAGCTTTCATGAGTCAGTCCCTCATTATACATATATTTGAAGGATTATTACACACACACACACACACACACACACACACACACGCTCACGGGCGCGCAAAGGGGGATTAGATTTACTATTTTTTTTTAGCCCCTGAGGGTAAAGTAGGAGCAATTGTTGGAATTTGTTGGGAGTTACTGTTCAGATTAATGAAAAGAAAACAAATAGAATCCCAGCAACTTCCTAGCAATGAAAGCCCTCTAAAAGTTGAATAAGCTGCCTTGAGAAGTACCTACTTCTTTCTTTAAGACTTCAAGCAGAAATTGGATGACCACTTATTGCTGTAGCCATAGGCGATTTCTTTTCAGGTATGTTTTAGAACAAATAATCCTTGAAGGCCAGAGTTTCTTTTAATTCCAAGATCATCTGATGCTATGCTCTTAGCTAAACCTTCCTTTTGGGAAGGAAAGAGGCATATTATGCAATTAAAACCAGGAACTTTTGAAGAGAACTATGATGCAAATTTTCAATTTTTACTCCTTAGTATGAGCAGAATAATATATAAAGACAGGAAGCCCAGAAAGGATGTGAAACAAAGATTTTCCTAAGGTATAAACCGGCACTTTGCTCCTCTTTACAAGCAGAAAGTGGGTGGGAATTATACTTTGTGATTATAAACATTTCTATAAAATATTTATAAATGCTACAGCTTCATAATGCCTTGCCATTTCTTTTAGGGCCATTTTGTCTGATAAAAAAGTGCCAGAATTCATTATTCCAGATGTTCCCTTTGGCTTTCTGTTTGCAAATGACTATACTTCCAATTTGTTGGGTAAGAACACTTGACAGTCAATTTGGGGGGATTTTTTATTAAAATCTCATTTTTGAGTTTTAGAAACCTAGAATATTAAGACTGTTTACAACAAGAGATCGTATTTATTCAATCAGTTAACAAACACTTATTAAACTCTTATTATGCATTGTATTAACCACTGAGGAAAGAAAAGCAAAAGCAAACCCTAGCTTCAAGGGACCAGTCTAATGAAGATAACATCCAAACAGGCATTTACATACATGATATAGATGGATAAATTGGAAGTAATGCCAGAGGGAATGCAAGAGTATTAAGGAGGACAGTTTTTTTCTTTTTTTTTCTTTCTTTTTTTTTTTTTGCAAAAGGTGGGATCCCATCTATGACTTTAAGAAAGCCAGAAAAACCAGGAGGCAGAAACATGGAGAGAGAACATCCCACTGATGAGGGAGAATCTAAAAATGTTTACAGTCAGAGAATGGAAGTGTCTTATTTGAGGAAAAACAAAGTCTACTTAGCTGCCCCTAGGATATTTCTTTTATTGGCATAGTTTTCTACACATAGGGTTATGTCCATCCCAAATGCTCTCTCTCTCTCTCTCTCTCTCTCTCTCTCTCTCTCTCTCTCTC
>JAJPUD010002643.1:226984-249606 GCA_023553655.1 Myrmecobius fasciatus
TGCTATCATATTTTTTCAAACTTTTGAGTATTAAGTGAAGCTTTCTAGGGATAAAATGTCTAGTAGGTCAAATGTTTTTATTTGCTAGACCCTATATTTTGCAGTCTCTCTTCTGGGACTATAGTACCATAAGACAAATATAACTACCAAAATACCTATTGTATTCTGCAACTGTGTGATGGATGCCTTCCTAGTTATGGATTCACAAATGCCATGTCTGTAGCTTAGCTAATAAAGTTTTTACCTTAAATGAGGCTGCATAGTCAAGTGAAAGCCCCTTAATTTAAGCATGGGCTCTCCATTCCAATTTAGTTTCAAGAGGAAAAGGAAAGAGATTATTTAGGTTTTCTAAAGTGAAATACAAGAAAGGGAAAAAAAGACACTTAACGATGTAAGTGGAATTTACAAACAGCACAACACTATTTAACACTTATAGAGTGCTTCACATTTTAAAAAGCTTTTATCACCATCACTGATTAATTATGTTTTGCCCCCTTAGAGCCTTCTGATGAAGTAGGTCAGTGCTGCAAGATCCATTTTATTGATTAAGAAACTGAGGCCAACTAGCAGAGTTCCTAGTCAGCAACTAATCTGTCTGATTATTCCATGCAGGTAACAATCTCTTTGTGTTCTAAATAAGCCTTTAAATTATAAATTTAAAAACTGTTTGGGTTCACATTAATAGGGGAAGTTTCCTTGCCTAAATTTTCCTAAACAAAGGAAATCCCTGGTCTGGTCCTTAGAACACTAATAATTTTAGCTTCTTTATAGTCAGATAGTAGATTTGAAGAGCCAGGGGAATTTAAATAAGCTAAGTAATTCCAAAAGTACTCTAATGATAATGACTTACACTAACTCTAATAACAAGCTTATCTTTTTGAAAAACAGAATGACCATAATACAACACATTATAATGAAGCAATTAGCTTTCATTATAAAAATTAGACCAAGCTAATTCCAGTTTTTTTTTCTAACTGGAAAGGGTTCTTTGAAGGAGGAAGTTAATTTGAAAAATATTTCCATAGCATGGGACAGACAACATAGTATAGGCAATGGGACTATTGGGTGGTGTTCAAAAGGATCTGGGTTCAAACCTCACTTTTGACACTAATTGTTCACTATCTGTCAAGTAACTTAAGTGCAATGTTACTCACTTAAGTCCCAGAGTATGTCACCTAAGTCAGAGATAGATTTCATTCAACTAGGTAAAGGGAATTCCTACAATGAATTTTTAAAAACTAATATTAATTATAACCCTGTAATCCTTAGTAGCTGTATTTATTATAAATTACATTCCTATAAGACAAAAAGAAATTGGATGGAAGGGGAAAAGCATTTGTTATTGAAATGGCACCAGCAGGGAGAAGTTCTATTTATATATAAATAAAGAGAAGATCACTGATAATAACCCAGAAGTTGCATATAAAAGAATAAAGAGAAGTAAATACTCATGAAGAGGGAAAAAAGTAAAAGTTGATCATTTAATGCGAGAGGCAAATAAATAAAATATAAAATGACCTTTATAAAACTAAAGAAATGAGAAACTAATATTTGAGAAACCTTCCATTGTTCTGTTGATTTATTATATTATGGAGATGAACATGTCTTTTCAAAGGCAGGCTCTGGTTAGGTCCTACCATTCTGAAAAGGCTTTGAGAATGCATCCCAAAACATACTGAAAACTTGCTATATGAAAGTTCAGTCCTGCAAATGATAGCCTGCCTCTTAGATCTGTGGAGACAGAAGGAATTTCTGGCCAATTGGAGAACATTGTGAAATGCAAACTGGATAATTTTGACTATACCGAATTAAGAAGTTTTTGTACTAGCAAGGATTAGAGGGGAAGCAGAAAATTAGGGAAATATTTTGCATCCAATTTTTCTGATGAGGTCCTCATTTTTAAAATATATAGAGAATTGACTCAAATTTATAAGAATATAAGCTATTCCACAGTTGATAGGTGATCAAGAAATATGAACAATTTTAAGATCAAGAAATTAAGGCCATTTTTAGTCATATGAAAGAGTGCTCTGGATCATTATTGATTAGAGAGATGCAAATCAGGACAACTCTGTGGTACCACTTCACACCTATCAGAGTGTCTGGGGTGACAGGAAAAAATGACGTTCTGTGTTGGGGGAGGGATGTGGGAGAATTGAAACACTGGTGCATTGTGAACTGACCATTCTGCAGAGTAGTTTGGAGCTGTGCCCAAGAGGTTATTAAACCATGCATGCCCTTTGATCCAGCAATGTCTCTGCTGGGTCTGTATCCCAAGGAGATACCGCATGTGTGGTGCTGTTTGTGGTGTCAGGGAACTTGAAAGTGGGTGGATGCCCATCAATTGGTGGATGGCTAAACAGGCTGTGGTGTGTGAATGTAGTGGAATATTACTGTTCTTTAAGAAGTGATAGGTGGGCTGATTTCAGAGAGATGTGAAAAGATTTACATGAACTGATGCTGGGTGAGGTGAGTAGAACCAAGATAACATTGTACACAGCAACAAGATAATATGATGATCAATTGTGATAGACTTGACTAATGAGGTGATTCAAGACAATTCCAATAGACTTGTGATGTAAAGAGCCATCCAGAGGGAGAATTTATGGAGACTGAAAGTTGATAACAACATAGTTTTTTCATCTTTGTTGTTGTTTTTTTGCTTGTTTTTTTTTACCTTTCTCATTTTTCCCTTTTCACCTGACTTTTCTTGCAAAGCATGATAAATGTGGAAATATGTTTAGAAGAATTGTACATGTGTAATCTATATTGGATTATTTTCTGTATAAGAGGGGAGGGGGAAGGTGGAGAGGGAAGAAGAAAAAATTGTAACACAAGGCTTTGCAAGAGTGGATGTTAAAAACTTTGCATGTATTTTGAAAAATAAAAATCCTAAAGAGATCATAAAAAATGGAAAAGGACCCACATGTGCAAAAATGTAGCAGTTTTTTTTTAGTGACAAGGAACTGGAAACTCCATGGATGGATGTCCGTCAGTTGGAGAGTAGCTAAATAAATTATGGTATATGAATGTTATGGAATATTATTATTCCATAAGAAATGATCAGCAGAACGATTTCAGAGAGGCCTGGAGAAACTTACATGAACTGATGCTGAGCGAAATGAGTAGAACCAGGAGAACATTGTACACAGCAACAGCAAGATTATACCATGATCAACACTGACAGATGTGGCTCTTCTCAACAGCGAGGTGCTTCAGGCCAGTTCCAATGGTCTTGTGATGAAGAAAGCCATCTGCACCCAGAGAGAAGACTGGGGGGACTGAGTGTGTATTACAGTATAGTATTTTCAATTTTTGTTGTACTTTGCTTGCATTTTGTTTTCTTTCTCATCTTTTCCTTTTTGATCTGATTTTTCTTGTGCAGCATAATTGTGGAAATATGTATAGAAGAATTGCATGTGTATTACATATATTGGATTACTTGCTATATAGGGGAAGGGGTGAGAAGAAAAGAGGGAGAAAAAAATTTGGAACATAAGGTTTTGCAAGGATAAATGTTGGAAATTATCTATGCATATGTTTTGAAAATAAAAAGCCTTAATAAAAAAACAGCTGCCCTTGTCCTTCATTTTCAAAAATCATTGACATTATGGGGATGATGTCTTGACTTGGATTAAAAATGAGACATAATTGCACAAAGTCATCAATCTTGCCCTTCCAAAGTCATCAAAATCCAAAGGAAGGACAAAATGAACCAGGGTCTTTATTTGTCCTTCCTCCTTTCCCTGCTGCTTCAGTGGATAAAACTAGTGTTTTCAATGTCTGTAGCACCTACTTCAGTCACTTCCATGGCTCTTAAGACAAACTGTTCTCATATACTCATTCTAATGGGAAAAGTCTTCCTTCGATGGGGGGATAGACATACCCTAACTCACCAATAAGTCTGAGGCTTATTGGTGACCCTCAAATGGAGTTAGCCCATCTGCTGACCTCATGTTAAAGAGCAGAAAGATAAGGAATAGATGAAAGTTACAAAGAAACATTTAAGTGTGGCGTAGTAATGGGGTTAGCCTTGGCAAAGAGAAAGCCCCCCTTACCCTTAGAAGATAAAAAGAGCTTGAGGACAAATGAGAGTGCTTATGATTATTAGATTTAATCTTCTCAGATTGCTGGGAAGTGAAATCGTCCTTGTTTGTAACAGGCAATTAGGAGGTTGAGAAAGAATAAAACTCTAAAATGGTCACTTTGAAGGGCATAAAAGTTCAATCAGAGATTAAATAGAGGTTTGACTAATAGCAAGAGAGAAATAGCATAGTGTATAGAGCTCTCAACTTATAGTCAGTAAGACCTGGATTTGAATCCTGCTTCAGACATGTACTAGTTATCTGACTCTGTGTAGGTCACTTAAATCTCCAGATTTGCTTTTTCATTTTAAAAATGAGAACATTGATCTCAGGGACCTCAAAATTCCCTTATAGCTTGAAATCTCTGATCCAAATAATTTAAAGCAATTTTCCATTATAGTTTTGTGAATTCTTTCCTGTTGCTTTCAGGAGTTCTAGAATTTATCAGCCTCTAGTACAATACATGCATATTGTAGGATAAATGATTGTAGTATTTAAAACAAAGTAGGTTTAAGGCAAGGTGGAAAATACTTTCTGAAAATTAACTCCCAAATGGATTGGTTTAACTGGCATTTCTCATTGGGTTTCTCTTGGGACTATGGATTTTAACTAGATGGCTGGTCTGATCTTTTCCAACCCCAAACAACTACAATCCTGTGATCATCCCTGATGAGTTCAAAGAAGCTCCTTCCCAAAGGAATCTCCATCAATGAATCAATCAAAGCACATTTAGTAAGTGTTTTCTAATTGTCTGGCCCTGTTCTAAGTAACTGTGCCTAGAGAGTAAGATTTTGGCCACATCTGTTTATCAGTTTATGATACAGCCACCAAGGATCAGAGGGTCATGATCAGAACTGATGCAAGAAAAATGTTTAAAATTGTTTAATTTCTGGAGAGATGATATCCTCTGAGGAGTTTTGATATCAGATAGATGATCTGCTGGAGAGTAATGAAGAGGGGGATAGAAAATTTTAGCAAAGTTGAGTAAAGATTGGACCTGTGGGGCAGCTAGGTGGCGCAGTGGTTAGAGCACCAGCCCTGAAGTCAGGATGACCTGAGTTCAAATCTGCTCTCAGACACTTCCTAGCTGTGTGACCCTGGGCAAGTCACTTAACCCCAATTGCCTCAGCAAAAAGCAAAAAAAAAAAAAAGATTGGACCTGTGATTTTATTGGCATAAGGAGTTCCCAGATGAGGAAATTCCCTTTAACAATACAAATAGCCACTTTCTATCCAACCTAGAGTCTTAGCCAGTTGCTTTGCCACTGACAAGTTAAGGGACTAGCTCAATGTCACAGAGCCGCTATATAACAAAGTCAGGAATTATACCAAGATCTTCCTAGCTCTGAGGCCAGCTCACCCACAATACTGCTCATTAGTGGAGTGTGTAATAAGAAGGAAATATGAGTAGTTTGAAAACAAGAGTGTGGAGAAAGAGAAGACAGTCCAAATCCAGTTGTCAATTTTGGCAATAGATTAATCATGGACATTAAATAACAGGGAAGAAGCATAAGTGATATGGAAGCAGGATTGTAAGGACTTAATTGAATAGAAGATTGAAGAGTATGTAAAAGCTGAATTTAGAAGAAGGAGAGGATCCTGGAAGATGAGAATGGTTCAGACCCAATACCAAATAACGCACCATTTCTTTGTTTTTGGTGACTGTAAAAATATCATCTCATTTTTAGAAGAAATTTATCTCTCCTTCAATTTACATTTATACTTTTTTGAATTTATTTGTCCTTCCTTCTTCCCTGAGTTCTACAAACATTCTCTCCATTACCATCTTACTAACATCTCCATAGACCGAGAACAACATCAGGGATAAGGAATACATGGTCAGAATTAAAGGGCTGGGGCAGGAGAGGATAAAGCATATAAAAATATTTCTACTTTTTTGCTTTTATCTTCTACTTTCAGTCCTAGGGAATAGGCCCATTTTAAATCCTACATCTTCTTGGGTCTCCTTGAATTTTGTTCTTTTCAATAGAGCAAAAATAGATTTCCCCCTTCTATGTAAAGCCTTTATAAATTGGCCCCTTTCTAGCTTTCCAGTTTTCTTACACATTATTCCTCTCCACTCATATTATAATCCATTGACCTATTTGCTGTATCTTGGACACAGCATTCCATTTTCTATCTCTCTGCTTTTTTCTACTGAGTGGCTACTATGTCTGGAATGATTTACCTCTTCACCTCCGATTCTTAGAAGCCTTATCATCCTTTAAGACACAGCTCATATATATACATGTATATGTATATATACATATGTTTTATTTATATGCATGTATATATATTAATATACACATATAATGTACATATTTCTATGCATTATATTATATTGGACTGGACTGCATATTTCTATGTGTTATAGTCCCAATAGTTCATTCATCCATTAAAATATATTCTTATTGAGCCAAGGGGGGCTGTTTTTGCCCTAATATATTCCCAGGACTTAGCAAAGTGCCTAGTTCATAGTAAGCACTTAATAAATGTCATAGGATTGTTTGAGCTGGAGCTTTGCACCTTGGATATATACCACAAACTGCATCCAGAGCAAACAATGTGCTTTTAGTTGAGTGGGATTTAGGGAAATAACTATATCAAGAAAGAGAATGCCTTAGCTTATGTTTGCTAACCAGAAGCTGAATTCTGTTCTTTTGGTACTACTGAAGAGATGGAATACTATCAGTGATTTCTAAATTCAGTTTTTCCATTTAGGACTCTTGGAAAAAGCCCTAACTCCCCTACCTGGCAATGTGGAAAACCATCCTAATTTCTCCTATCCATCCCTGCTCACCACTACCTATTACAACAACAACAAATGGCGGATTGATTGATCCACTATTGTGAAAGAAGATCTTGTTTATGATACATGGTTTTGGGATTCTAGTATCCTAAAAAGCACCCAAATATGTGATGGGGCCCAAGTATTAGGAAAAATAACTTTCAACCAACATCAATCTGATTCTAATTATCCACCTGTATATCCTAGGCCAAGTCCCATTTGATCATGAGATAGGTCCTGATTGACTCAGATTGGGTGTAAATAACAGTCACTTCTGCTTTGTCCAGAAATCCTAAAGGTCTTCCCCTCCCAGATTCATTCATTCATTTTTATTTATTTATTTATATTTTGTTTGGACTAGGTGAAAGAGGAGATTCTTTGCCTCACTTGCTACCTAGCCTTAATCATGGAATGGGTTTAGTATTGTCAAACTGAGATCTGTTGAAAACATTAACTTAAAAATGGCAAGTTCATCAATTCTGATGGATATGGGTCTCTTAAACAATGAAGTGATTGAAACCAGTTCCTATTGTTCAGAGATGAAGAAAGTCATATACAGCCAGGGAGAGACCTGTGAGAACATAGCATTTTAATGCTTTCTGTGAATGTTTGCTTGCATTTTTTTTTCCTTAGGTTGTTTTTTTTCTCTTTCTAGATCTGATTTTTCTTGTGCAGCAAGATAATTATATAGATATGTACACACATATTGGATTTATCATATATTTTAACATATTTAACATGTATTAGACTACTTGCCATCTAGGAAAGGGGGAAAGGAGGGAAAAATTTGGAACAGAAAATTTTGCAAAGGTCAATGTAGAAAAATTACTCATATGTTCTATAAATTCATCCAGGGCCATCTTCAGTCATTTTTATCTATATTTTGCCAATGGGCCGAGATGGCTCAGGATGGGAGAGTGAGGCAGCCCTCCCTCACTTAAATCCAATTCACTTGCATATCATAGCATCACCTCCCTGATGTCATTGTCCTCTTTGAGAACAATGGACAAACAAAAAGAACAACTGTATAAAACCTGAAAAACATTAAATATACTGCAAACAAGTCATTAGAAACAGGAAAGGTCTATATGTTAGCATTCTGAAAATTCTAGCAACACCTATTCATTCTCTCATTGTGAGGGGGGCATTATATAAAGAAATTTCTCAGTTTGGAGAAAAGTTCATGTAGGATTTATATAAAATTTTGTTTCTTTGGTTTAAGAAGATTAGAAACTTCTCTTTGTCTTCTCTTCCATTTCTCTGGATATCTTTATTTCATGCTAAATTCTTATAATAATAATTGTCATTAGTGAATATTTATATATTATTTCTTATGGGCCATATAATATGTTAAGTGCTTCATGACTATTTTCTCATTTGATCCTCATAAAAACCCATTTTACAGACAAGGAAACTTGGCAAATAGTCACTTGCACAGGATCTAAGGTCAAATTTGAATTAGTTCTTCCTGATTCTATGTTGCCATTATTTTTTTTAAAGTATTTATTTTTAACATATATATATATACATACATATATATATATTGCTTTATGAATCATGTTTGGAGAGAAAAATCAGAGCAAAAGGAAAAAATTATGGAAGATGTTTAAAAAAAAGAAATGAACATAGTATGTGTTGATTTACGTTCAATCTCCATAGTACTTTTTATGAATGCAGATGGCATTTTTTTGTCCAAAGTCTGCCTTGGATCACTGAACCATTGAGAAGAACCAAGTCTTTCATAGTGAGATATGAATAATCTTGCTGATATTGTATACAATGCACTTTAGGTTCTGCTTGTTTCACTCAGCATCAGTTCATGTAAATCTTTCCAGGCCTTCCTAAAACCAGTTTGTTCTATTTTTTTTATAAAATAAAATATTTCCATTATCTTCATATACCACAACTTGCTCAGCCATTCCTCAATTAATGAGCATCTACTCATTTTCTAATTCTTTGCCACAAAAAGAACTGTTACAAACATTTTGTGCATGTGGGGCCTTTTCTCTCCTTTATGATTTCCCTGAGATACAAACCCAGCAGTGACACAACTGGGTCAGAGGGCATGAACAATTTTATAGCCCTTTGGACATAGTTCCAGATTGCTCTTCAGAATGTGGATCATTTCACAACTTCACCAACAATGCATTAGGGTTTTCCCACAGCCCCTCCAATATTTATCATTATCTTTTCCTGTCATCTTAGCCAATCTGAGAGGTATGAGGTGGTACTTCAGAGTTATTTTCATGTGCAACTCTCTAATCAATAGTGATTTAGAGCATTTTTTTCACATGCTTTATAAGTGGCTTTAATTTTATCATCTGAAAATTGTTCATATTTTTTGACCATATATCAATTGGAGAATAACTTATACTCATAAATTTGACAGAGTTCTTTACATATTTTAGAAATGAAATCTTTAGGAGTGGAGCCAAGGTGGCAGAGAGCAGACATGACTTTCTGTGACTTTCTCTGACCTTCTCTCAAAACAACAGTAGATTAAGCCTCTAAACTGGTTTTGGAGTCAAAGAACCCATAAATATTTGGAATATAACAAATTCCCAGAAGAAGAAGGAGGAACTTCAGAACAGGTCTGTTTAAAACTGGCAGGAGGATAGTGTGCCAAGTCCAGAACACAGCACAGAAGATTGGAGCAAGGAGCTGGGGCAGGGAGTCAGAGCAATGCAGCTTCCACACACCTGGGAATCTTCTGTGAGCCTCTTAGGCTACTCTGTCCTGGTTGCAAGCAGGTGGTTTGGCAGATTTGCTACAAAAGGCAAATTGTAAACCACTGAGCCCTGGAAGAATGTGAGACCTAGCCTCCATTACCCAGTACAAGGAAGTCAATCAGCAGAACTGCCCCAGGGCAAATAAAGCAAACTGTGGCTCCTTTGCATTGAGCAGACTTAAATCCTTAAAAATGAGCAAAAAACAAAAAAGAACTCTCACCATAGACAGTTTAGATGGAGAGAGAGAAGAATAGACATCAAATCCTGAGGTTCCTAAAGGCAAATCAACTCCAGATGAAGCCCCAAAGGGAGATAAGAGTTGGTCTCCATTTCACAAGGCTTGTATAAAGGATCTTTAAAAAGAGTTAAAAGCAAAGTGGGGAAAGAAAATGAGATTTTTACAAGAAGGGATGAGAAAAGCATATAACTCCCTACAAAACAGATTTGGTGAAATGGAAAAATCATATAATACCTTACAAATAGATATAAAAAAGATACCAATTCATTGAAAAACAAAATTTCTGAAATGGAAAAAAAATGCAATGAACAAAACAATTCAATTGTCTAAATACACAAAAAGCTAAAAAGGTAATTGAAGAAAATAATACACTAAAAATTAGAATTGAACAAATGAAAGTGAATGATGCAATAAGATTTCAAGAGTCAAGCAAAACCCCCCCAAAATTGAAAAAATAGAAGAAAATATGAAATACCTCCTAGGAAAAACAGCTGACCTGAAAAATAGATCTAGGGGAGAAAATTTAAGCATTATTGGATTTCCTGAAAGCCATGATGAAAAAAAAAAAAGAACCTAGACATTATCTTACAGGAAATCATTAAAAAAAACTGCCCTTATGTCTTAGAATCAGAAGGTAAAATAGCCATTGAAAGATTCACCAATCACCTCCTGAACGAGACCCCAAAATTAAAACCCCAAGGAATATCTTGGCTAAATTTCAGAACTATCAGACCAAGGAAAAGATGTTTCAAGCAGCCAGAAAGGAACAATTTAAATACCAAGGAGCCACAGTTATAATTATCCAGGACCTAGCAGTTTCCATCTTAAAGGCTCAAAGGGCCTGGAATCTGATATTCTGAAAGGCAAAGGAACTTGGATTACAGCCAAAAATAAACTATCCAGGTAAAATGAGCATTATCTTTCAGGGAATAAGATGGACATTCAATGATAGAGGTGAATTTTACCTATTTCTAATGAAAAGACCAGAACTGAACAAAAAATTTGATCTCCTAACACAGAACTCAAGAGAAACATAAAAAGGTAAAAAGGAAAGAACTCCTGAGAATTATTTCTTTTATAGGTATAATTAGAGAATGTGGGTATAATTTGATTTTATTAAATAAAATGGAAAAGAAAATAGAGGTGAAAAGGGGATCATACTGGAAAAAGAAGATAAAATAAGGGAAATTCCATATCATGAAGAGGCAAAGATGATCTATTATAATTGTGGGAAATAAGGGAGGGTAATGAGTATTATGGGAATCTTACTCTCATCAGATTTGGCTCAAAGAGAAAATATCAGACATATCTGGTTTCACAGAGAAATTTGTCTCACCTTATAGAGAAGTTGGAGGGGAAAGGGAAAAATAAAGAGAAAGACTAGTTCAATATTAGGAAAACTATTAGCATAATTGATTATATCAATAAAGAAACTAACAAAAATCATATGATTACCTCAATTGATGCAGAAAAAACTTTGATAAAATCCAACGTCCATTCTTATCAAAACACTAGGAAGTATAGAAATAAATGGACTTTTCCTTAAAATGATTAATACCATCTATTTAAAATCATCAGCAAGCATCATATGTAATGGGAACAAACTAGAACCATTTCCAATAAGATCTGGAGTGAAACAAGGTTGCCCACTATCACCATTACCATTCAATATTATATTAGAAATGTTAGCTTTGGCAATAACAAGAAAAAGAGACTAAAGGAATTAGAACAGGTAATGAGCAAATGAAATTATCACTCTTTGAAGATGATATGATGGTATACTTAGAGAACCCTAGAGAATCAATTAAAAAAACTACTAGAAATAATTCACAACTTTAGCAAAACTGCAGGATACAAAATAAATCCAAATAAATCATTAGCATTTTTATATATTGCCAACAAAGCGCAGCAAGAGATACAAAAAGAAATACCATTCAAAATAACTGTCAATAGTATAAAATATTTGGAAATCTATCTGCTAAGGGAAAGTCAGGAACTATATGAACACAAATACAAAACACTTTCCATACAAATAAAGTCAGATCTAATCTGTTGGAAAAATATGAAGTACTCATGGGTAGGCTAAGTAAATATAATAAAAATGACAATACTATCTAAATTAATCTACTTATTTAGTGCCATATCAAACTCCCAAGAAATTATTTTACAGAACTAGAAAAAATAATAACAAAGTACATCTGGAAGGACAAAAGGTCAAGAATTTTAAAGGAATTAATGAAAAAATTTCCGATGAAAGTGGCCTAGCTGTGCCAGACCCAAAACCATATTATAAAGCAGTGGTCAAAACCATTTGGTACTGGCTAAGAAATACAGTAGTCGATCAGTGGAATAGGGTAAGATCATAGGAACAAATAGTTAATAACTATAGCAATCTAGTGTTTGACAAATACAAAAGACCCCAGCTTGTTATTTGACAAAAACTGCTGGGAAAATTAGAAACTACTATGGAAGAAACTAGGCATTGACCCACACCTAACAACACATACTAAGATAAGATCAAAATAGGCTCATGACTTAGACATAAAGAGTGATATTATAAGCAAATTAGAAGAATATAGGATAGTTTTCCTCTCAAGTCTGTGGAGAAGAAAGGAATTTGTGTCCAAAGAAGAACTGGAACTCATAATTGAACAACAAATAGATAATTTTGATTATATTAAGTTAAAAAGTTTTTGTACAAACAAAACTAATACAGACAAGATTAGAAGAGAAGGAATAACTTGGGAAAACTTTTTTTATATTTAAGGGTTCTGATAAAGGATTCATTTCTAAAATATATAGAGAATTCTCAAATTTATAAGAATTCAAGCCATTCTCAAAGCAATAAATGGTCAAAGGATATGAACAGACAATTTTCAGATGAAGAAATGAAAATCGTTTCTAATCATATGAAAAGGTGCTCTAAATCATTATTGATCAGAGAAATGGAAATTAAGACAATTCTGAGAAACACTACATACTTCTCAGATTGGCTAAGATGACAGGAAAAGATAATGATGAATGTTGGAGGGGATGTGGGAAAACTGGGACACAAATATATTGTTGGTGGAACTGTGAATGGATCCAGGCATTCTGAAGACCAATTTGGAACTATGTTCAAAAAGTTATCAAACTGTGTATGCCCTTTCATCCAGCAGTTTCTATTGGCCTTATATCTCAAAGAGATCTTAAAGGAAGGAAAGGGACCCAAATGTGCAAATGTTTGTGGCAGCCCTTTTTGTAACAGCAAGAAACTGGACACTGAGTGGACGCCCATCAGTAGGAGAATGATTAAATAAGTTATGGTACATAAATGTTATGGAATATTATTGTTCTATAAGAAACAATCAGGAGGATGATTTTAGAGAGGGCTGGAGAGACTTACATAAACTGATGCTAAGTGAAATGAGCAGAACCAGGAGATCATTGTACATGGCAACATCAATATTATACAACAATCACTTCTGATGAACATGACTCTTTCCAACAATTAGATGACTGATGCCAGTTCCAATGATCTTGTGATGAAGAGAGCTATCCAAACCCAGAGAGAGGACTGTGGGAAGTGAATGTGGATCATAACATAACATTCTCACTCTTTTTGTTGTTGTTCACTTGTATTTTGCTTTCTTATTTACCTTCCTTTTTGACCTGATTTTTCTTGGGCAGCAAGAAAATTGTATCAATATATTTACACATAATTGGATTTTAACATGTATAACATGTATTGCTTGCCATCTAAGGAAGGGGATGGGAGGAAAAAGGGGAAAATCTGAACCACAAGACTATGCAAGGGTCAATGTTGAAAAATTATCATGCTTGTTTTGAAAATAAATAAATAAAAAGATTTTATTTTCTTTAAAAAAATAAAAAAAGGAATTTTTTTTAAAAGAAATGAAATATTTATCAGAAACACTTGATGTAACAATTTCCCTCAACTTTGACCTTCCCTTTTAATCTTGTTTCTGCTTGTTTTGTTTAGGTTAAACTTTTTTTTAATCTAATGTAATCAAAGATGTTTATTTTTCCTTTCATAATGTTCTCTAGTTCTTCTTTGGTCATAAATTCTTTCCTTCTCCAAAAATCTGATGGGTAAATTATCTCTTGCTCTCCCAATTTGTTCATGATATTACTCTTTATACTCAAATCATGCACCATTTTGACCTTATTTTGGTATGGGTTGTGAGATGTAGGTCTATGCTGAGTTTCTGATGTTATTTTCCAGTTTTCCCAACAATTTTTGTCAAATAGTGTATTCTTATTCTAGAAGCTGGAGTTTGGGAGTTTATCAAATACTAGATTACTATAGACCTTGAATATTGTGTTGTGTGTATATAATCTATTCCCCTGATACACCACTCTTATTTTTGTGCCCATGCAAAATGGCTTTGATGACTATTGCTTTATAATATTATTTTAGGTTTGGTACTGCTAAGCCACTATCCTTTGTATTTTTTTTTTCACTAATTCTCTTGGTATTCTTGATCTTTTATTCTTCCAAATGAATTTTTTAATTTTTTTCTAGCTGTATTAAATTTTTTTGGCAGTTTTATTGGTATGACATTGAATAAGTACACCAATTTAGACAGAATTGTCATTTTTTATTTTATTTGTTCAGCTTAGCCAAGAACAATTGATATTTTTCCAGTTGTTTAGATCTGACTTTATTTGTGTGAGAAGTATTTAGTAATTGTGTTCATATAGTTCATGGATTTGTCTTGGCAGGTAGATCTCCAAATATTTTGTTTCATCTACAATTATTTTAAATGGAATTTCTCTATCTCTTGCTTATGGACTTTGTCAGTAATATACAGAAATGCTGATGATTTGTGTGGGCTTATCATGTAACTTTGCTAAAGCTGTGAATTATTCCAAGTATGTTTTTGGATGATTTTCTAGGATTATCTAAGAATATCATCCTATCCTATCAAATGCAAAGAGTGATAGTTTTATTTCCTCATTGCCTACTCTAATTCCTTTAATGTCTTTTTCTTTTCTTACTGCTAAAGCCAATATTTCTAGTACAATATTAAGTAAGAGTGGTGATAATGGGCATCCTTGTTTTACTCCTGGTAGGAATGCATCCAGCTTTTCTCTGTTACAAATAATGCTTGTTGTTGGTTTTAGATAGCTACTGCTTATTATTTTAAGAAAAGCTTCCTTTATCCCTATGCTTTCTAGTGGGTGCTGTATTTTGTCAAAAGCTTTTTCTAAATCTATTAATATTATCATATAATTTTTGTTGGTTTTATTATTGATATGGTTGATTATGGTAATAGTTTTCTTGATATTGAACCAGCCCTGCTTTCCTGGTATAACTCTTACTTGGCCATAGTGTATTATGTTGATAATTTGCTGTATAAGTTAATGTAATCTCTTTGCTAAAATTTTATTTAAATGTTTTGTACCAATATTCATTAGGGGGATTGGTCTGTAATTTTGTTTCTCTGTTTTAGTTATTCCTGATTTAGGTATCAGTATCATATTTGTGTCAGAAGGAATTTGGCAGGACTCTTTCTTTACCTATTTTCCCCAAATATTTTAGATAGTATTGGAATTAATTGTTCTTTAAATGTTTGCTATAATTCACTTGTGAATCTATCTGGTCCTGGTGATTTTTTTGTTAAGGAGTAGATTGATGGCTTGTTCAATTTCTTTTTTTTTTTCTAAAATGGGATTATTTAAGTAATTTATTTCCTCTTTTGTTAATCTGGGCAATTTATGTTTTTGTAAATATTCATCCATTTTAATTATATTGTCAGATTTGTTGTCATACAGTTGGGCAAATAGCTCCTAATTATTGCTTTAAATTCTTTTTCATTGGTGTTAAGTTCACCCTTTTCCTTTTTGAGCCTGGTGATTTGTTTTTGCTTTGTTTTGTTTTTTTCATTTTTTTCCTAATCAAATTGACTAAAGGTTTATCTATTTTGTTGTTTTTTTTTTCATAAAACCAACTCTTTGTTTTAATTATTAATTCAATAGTTTTCTTAGTTTCAATTTTATTGATCTCTCCTTTGAGTTTCAGAATTTCTAATTTGGTATTTAATTGGGGGATTTTAATTCATTGTTCTTTCTAGGTTTTTTAGTGGCATGTCCAGTTCACTGATCTCCTCCTCTATTTTATTCATGTAGCTATTTAGAGATACATAATATCCTTTAAGAACTGCTTTGGCTACATTCCAAAAGTTTTGGTACATTGTTTCATTATTATCATTGTCTTGGTTGAAATTATTGATGGCTTCTGTGATTTGTTGTTTGACCCACTCATTCTTGAGAATTACATTATTTACTTTCCAATTTACTTTAGTCTATCTTTCCCTGGCCCTTTATGGAATATAATTTTTATTTCATTGTGCTCTGAAAAGGAAGTATTTAGTATTTCTGCCTTTCTGCATTTAATTGGAGGTTTTCATGTCCTAATACATGGTCATTTTTTGTGTAGGTGCCATGTAGTGCCAAGAAAAAGGCACGTTACTTTCTGTCTCTATTCAATTTTCTCCAGGGGTCTATCATATCTAGGTTTTCTGGGATTCTATTACCCTGACTAGTTTCTTTCTTGTTTATTTGTGGTTACATTTGTCTGGTTCTGAGAGGGGAAGTTTGTGGTCCCCCAAAAGAATAGTTTTGCTGTCTATTTCTTTCTGTAAAATCTTGCCTAGGCATCTGCCTATACAATTGATCATTGTATAATCTTGCTTTTGCCATGTATAATGATATCCTGGTTCTGCTCATTTCACTTAGCATCAGTTAATATAAGTCTATCCAGGCCTCTCTGAAATCATCCTGCTGCTGATCATTTCTTATAGAACAAAAATATTCCATAACATTCATATATTATAACTTGTCCAGCCATTCTCCAATTGATGGGTATCCACTCAATTTCCAGTTTCTTGCCAAGTTATGTTTTTTCTTAACCTATCTCACCCACTATCTTATTTTCTATCACCCTTTCCTCCTTCTCTTAGTAGTGTTTTTTACATATCCCATCCACTACTTTATCTTCTATTGCTCCTTCCCTCCTTCTCTTACCTTTCTTCCTAGTGTTTCTGCCTTATCTTCTATCCTGCCCCTCCTTTTTCTTTCTTCTTTCTCCTCCTACTTTTTTATAGAGGTTGATAAGTTTCTGTACCCAACTGAATGATTAAGTTATTCCCTCTTGGAGCCAAAATTGAAAGATCAAGCTTCAAACAATGCTCATCCCCCTTCTTTCCATTGTAATAGGTTTTTTTTCCCTCTTCATGTGATCTAATTTATCTCATTATACCTCCCTTTCCTTTTTTCCAGTACAGATCTTTTTCAACTCTTTGTCTTTTTTCTTTGATATCATCACATCAGAGTCCATTCACAACTACATCCTCTGTCTATGTGATGCCCTCCTCTGTCTGTCCCAGTGACAGAAATATTTCTCAAGAATTTTGTTTTCCTATCTAGGGATGTAATCAGTTTAACCTTTAAATATGTATATATTTTCCCCTAGTTATCTATTTACGGTTCTCTTGAGAACTGTGTTTTTAGATTAAATTTTCTGTTTTGTTCTGTTTTTTTTTCAATAGAAATGATTGAAAGTCTTTTACTTCACTGAAGTCCCATCTCCTCTTCTGAAAGATGATGCTGAGTCTCACTGGGTAGTTAATTCTTGATTTTAACCCTAAGTCTTTTGTCTTCTAGAACATGGTATTCTAGGACTTCCAATTCTTTATTGTAGAACCTGTCAGGTCCTGGGCAATTTTGACTGTTGCTCCTTGATATTTTAATTTTTTTTTCCTGGCAGTTTGCAGTATTTTTTTCTTTGAGATTATAGTTCTGAAATTTTGCACCAATGTTCCTTGGGGTTTTTCCTTGTGGGCTCTCTTTACAAAGGTGATCAATGGATTCTTTCAATGAGTTACCCTCAGTTTCTACAATATCAGGGCAGTTTTCCTTAATGATCTCTTGAAGAATGCTACCCAGGCTCTTTTTTCTTGGTCATGGCCTTCAGGTAGGTCAATAATTTTTAAATTGTCTCTTCTGCATCTATTTTCCAGGTCAGCTGTTTTTCCAATGAGGTATTTTACATTTTCTTCCATTTTTTCATTCTTTTTAGTTTGACAGATTCTTGCTCTCATAGAATCATTAGTTTCCATTTGCCCAGTTATAGTTTTTAAAGTGTGATTACCTTTTGGTTATCTTTTTTCCGTTTGGTCAACTCTACTTTTAAAGGTGTATTTTTCTTTTTTTTTTTTTTTGCATTTGGCCAATTGTATTTTTTAAGAAGTTGTATTATTCAATTAATATTTTCCCTTCCCTTTTCCAAGCTGTTGATATTCTCTTGCATATCTCTCATTTCTTTTTTCATTTTTTTCTTTTACCTCTCTTATTTGCCTTTAGTGTCTTTTATGAGCACTTCCAAGAAGCCTCATTGGGTCTGAGATCAATTTATATCACTCTGATATTTCCTGTGTGGACATTTTATCTTCATCTGAGTTGGTGTATTAGTCTTCCCTATGACCATAGTAGCTTTCTATGATCGTGGTTCTTTTCTATTTCTTTCTCATTTTATTTCCTTTTATTTTGGTATTTTCTCTTTTTTTTATTTTTATGGGTGAGCTCTGCTCCAGGAGGAAAGGGGACACTGTCCCAAGCTTCCTGTGCAGCTCTGAGCTTTGGCTTTGAGCACAGGGGCCCCTTATCTTAGTAGGAGTTAGCTTTCCTTGCTTTTTGCCTGCTTGTTTTCCCAGATTTGGCCTTCTGAGCTGGGACTGGAGGCTGCCTAATTGATCTGCTCCTCTACTGAACCAGTCCTTAGGGTCTCATTTGATGATTTGCTATTATTAAGACCCTCTCACCAGCTTTCCCAGTCTCTGAGCTGAGGAAAACAACCTTTTCACTTCAGTGAGACTGACCTTTCTTAAAGTTTTTCTTTAAGCCTATCTTGAGCTGAAGTGATTTTATTCCATCAAACTCTGTTCAGAGGCTTGGTTTCATGTGGGTTTTTTTTTGGGAGAGCTGGATCAGCTTCCTGGCTTTGTTCTGCCATCTTTGCTCCACCTCCAGAAGTCCCTTAAGCTACCCTTCTTTTCACTGTACCACGTGGTTGCCGCATCATCTCAGTTTTGCATCTCAATATAGCTTTGCTTGTGCCTTTCAGTTTGTTCCTTCACTAATTCTTATAGTCTAACTTAAAAGCTGCAAAAAATTAAACTTTTGTTGATGAAGACCTTTGTCTAACCTGACATACAATCAAGGATGTCTCTTTAACATCACTACCAGTTGTTATTTGATTTTGCATTCCTTCCTTCCACAAATTACCTTGTACTGAATGATCTTAAACATGTACATGTTAAATCTTCCAAATCTCTCTACTCTTAATTAAGCTGTTTTAGGACAGGGATCCTTCTGTTTTTCTCTTTGTGTTTCTAGCACTTATCACAGTACTGGGCATATAGTAGATGTTTATAAATATTTGTTGATTTTTTTTTTATTTAAATAGTAAAGTGAAAATGGAAAAAAAAAACACTGATTAATTTGAATATTCCAATGAACTCACCAATTTGCCTTTTGAAATATGGAGGATGAAGAGGAATACATAAAATGGGTTTTAGATATCCTTTTTAACCTGTCCTACCATATGGCATAAAAAAAAAACCTCTTGCTTTTTTCAAGGAGACTTGAAACTTTCAGGGACATAGTTTTCCCATTGTTCTTTTAATGATGTTTATTTATAAAACAGCCATTTCTTTGAGCTATGTTTAGGAATCAATTGTCCTTTCCCTGCTGAACTATTCTATTTTCATTATTTGTTGAAACAGACTTTCTTGAAAAGGTTTCCTCTATCCATTATTAACTTTTCTCCTCTTTCCCAGTATTTCACAGTCTATAATCCCACAAATATATGCTGTGAAATATGCAACAGAAAGCATCTGGACAAGATGGCAAAAGCCCAGCTATTACTGTGGTTCATGAGACCTAGGAGTACAACAAGGTATTTGAAAACTGAAAAAAAGGAGAGCAGCTATTTTACAGGTAGGCAATAATTTTTATTGACCTCCCTCTCCTCATCCTGAGTCTAATATCTGTTGTTTCACAGAGTGAAACTAGCTCTTATAATTTTTTTTAAAAAGAATTTCCTCATGTTAGGAATCCCTACTGCCTTGTTTTCCCCAACTAACTTATATGTAGCACATAAAGAGAATTCTTAGATCTGCTGGGATATGGGTTTGGCAGGGTGGCTGGTAAAAAAGAAAAAAAAAGAAAAGAAAAGAAGAAGAAGGCTAAGGCTATCAGAGATCAATAAGGAAAGGGAGACACTAAGGGCCAAAGTTAGAAATATTAAATCTTGAGATGAGACCTTTTTCTCTCAGGCTTCCAGGTCTAATTGGTTTTCTTGGTTTTTATCTTTCAGCAATGGTTACCTAACACAGAGGCACCTTTTCTCAGATCACAAACTTGTTATCTGTCTTCTTTCTTTGTTCTTGTTCAAGCCAGACATGAGAGGAGTGGAAATGCATAATCAGGAGAGAGCTACCATTTTTGGTTGAAATGTTTCTTATATCCCAGAGCTGCATCATTGGTCTCTGTACATCTGTCCTTTATATATTTCTTTTATATTGACCTTCCATTAAAGGCAGTAAAATTCACTTAAACTTAATGAATAGACAACTACATATATTTATAACTATCTAGAGATAGATACACATGGAAATAGATGATACAGACAGGTTCACAAATATATTTTGAAAATCATACATTCAATAAGCATTTATTAATTACCTGATGTGTATCAGGCATTGTGTATGATATTGTTAATACAGAAACAAAAAACAAATAGTCTCTGTCCTCAGGAAGCTTACTTTTATTTAGGGAAACACAATATATGCACAACACACTAGTTTTCTATAGCCTCCTTGAGAACAGTTAAGCATGGGTTCTGTTATACACTGCTATATGACTAAAACATGGAAACATTTCCAGTAATAATAAGATTCTTTCAAAATCTCAACATCATTTATTTTAACGTTCTATAATACTGCAAATTTTGTTCTTTATATGGATTGTTAATTCTTCCTTGATCCTTTCTGATTTCATCAGGGACTCCCTCTACTAATGGGAATGACAATCCTTCCTTCTTAGCAAGATTTTATAAGTTTTTGGGACAAAAACCTACAACAATGAGGATAACAACAAACAGCCAGCCTTTGGATAGTAAGTATCCCTGAACTTGGGTTGGTCCTCAGACAACAGACATAAAGTCCACTCCTGAGTCATTCCCTGTCTTGTTTGGCAGCATCTGCCAGAGCTTGTGTCTTGCTATCCTAATATTTGAGAGAGGCAAGGGCAACTCTCAGAGCACAATGAAGCACTGAAAAATGAGGCAGCATTAAGAGCAAAAAACCCTGACTCTGTAGATAGAAGATCTGGATACAAATCTCAACTCTGACATTTAACATTTGAGTGACTGGCCTCAAGTTTGTTGTTGTTTTTCAGTAGTTTCAGTTTTGTTCATTTTTTCTTGAAACCATTTGGGGTTTTCTTGGCAAAGATATCAGAGTTGATTTGCCATTTCTTTCTCCATTTTCATATGAGGAAACTGAGGCAGAAATCAGTAACTGGTCCAAGGTCACACAACTAGTAAGTGTCTGAAGTCATAGTTGAACTCAAGTCCTTCTGACTTCAGGGCCAGCACTTGATCTGCTGTGCTACCTAGCTACCCTTGACTCTCAGTTTGCTCACAAGAGCTCTACAAGCTGTATGTATTATTATAGCCATTTCACAGAGGAGGAAATTAGGACTGAGAGATACGTGTCTTGCCTTGGGCCACCCAGCTTTTAAGTGTAGAAGCAGAATTAAAACTCCTATTTCTTCTGATTCCAAATCCAGCATTTTTTGCTGGCTAGTATGAGGGACTGGGAGGAAATGGAGCAGGCAAAGAGGGGGAGTAAATATATTCCATGCACAGGAGATAGCAGTAGCAAAGACATGGGGGCAGAAACTATATCTTAAAACCCTTATTAAATTCTAGGGGTAACTAGGTGGCACAATGGATTACCTGGCCCTGAAGTTAGGAGTACCTAAATTCAAATCCTGCCTTAAACTCTTAACACTTACTAGCTGTGTGACCTTGGCTAAGTCACTTAACTTTAATTGATTCACAAATAAAAACATGAAAGAATTCTACTAATTTTGTTTTCATAAATTTTTGTCTGTCCCCAAACCCTCAAGGTAATTAACACTGGGGAAAACCATACACTGTGTGCTCATTCAACACATATATTAAGGCCCATATATAGGTAAATGCTAATTAGTTTATATCACTAAATGCCCTTTCTTCCTACATAAAAAAAAAAAAGAAAACATCAGAATGTCTGGAATTCACTGGAAGTCTTTCAGCAAAGGTTTATTGATCCTTTATCAGGAAGAACTGAGTTCAAATCCAATCTCAAACCCTTACTAGTTGTGAGACTGGACAAATAACATCACCTCTACCTTTGTTTCTTCATCTGTAAAATAGAGACAATAATAACAAATGGCAAAATCGTTGTATGAATGGAAATAATAGTTGTAAAATGCTTAGCACAATGAGAGGCAACAGAGTAAGCACTATACAAATTATTATTATTACTGGCACTATTGCTGCCGCTGCTACTACAATTACTACTACTAGTATTGCTGCTGCTACTACTATTATTATTATTATTATTAGTGCTGCTGCTGCTGCTGCTGCTGCTGCTGCTGCTGCTACTACTACCACCACTACTACTACTACTACTACTACTACTACTACTACTACTACTACTACTACTACTA
>JAJPUD010002643.1:249616-275491 GCA_023553655.1 Myrmecobius fasciatus
TACTACTACTACTACTACTACTACTACTACTACTACTACTACTACTATTACTACTCCCTTCTTGGAAGGGTAGAGTTTCATTCTTCCACACTCATAAAGCTCTCTGTTGAATAGAAATTTCCCTCTCATTTATAACCCTTACTATTTCAAATCCCTTCTTTCTGTCTTTGGTAATGGGGAGTGAGAATTGCTTAGCCCCAGATATCCATTTTCAAAGCAATCTACAAATACTGAACAACTCACTTAGCCCTGGAGGGTGGGGAAGACAGGCTCAGACTCAGGGTCATGTCCTGCCATTTGGGAGGTTTATTAAATTATTCATAAAATGAAAATATATCTTGTCACTTCTCATGTTAGAGGCAGATTCTCTATCTATTGGCTAGAGATTAGGATTTCTTCTCCATTTTAAATCCTGTGTAAACTTCAGTTGGATACAGTGTCTCCCATTAACCCCTTCAGCACTCTACCAATATACAAGATTTTTTAAAAAAGCAGCTCTCAAGGTCAAACCATAAATGATTACGTGAAGGGAATGTAAAATCAGAATAAATGAACAATTTAAATAATAACAAGGAAACAAATCCTAAATAGATAACAGATTTTGACCACTCATGGGAAGGTACAAGTTGGAGAGAATGAATCTTTCTAGAATTTCTTCATTTCTAAAAGAAATTATTACCTGATATGCTCAAATCGAAATCTGTTCTATAAAGAGAAGTCTAACTCTAAGAGTGGGCTG
Organism: Myrmecobius fasciatus; assembly: GCA_023553655.1. Lineage (NCBI taxonomy): Eukaryota > Metazoa > Chordata > Mammalia > Dasyuromorphia > Myrmecobiidae > Myrmecobius > Myrmecobius fasciatus. The sequence goes on from JAJPUD010002643.1 coordinate 250,356, forward strand.
ACATTCTCAATCTACTGTCTCAAAATATATGCCACAAAGCTTTTAAAAGTGACTTAATTACCATCCCAACCTCTTTCACTTCTCTTACTACTCTGTTCCAAATACCATGTCTATTAGCTCAACCATTTCAATAGCTTTGACCAGTTCAGCATAACTGAGCCAAAGTCAGTCAAAATTATATAGTGCTTTGTTTTTCTCCTGGCTAGGAAAAGAATTCTTTGTGGGGCATAACGCTACAAATTTCAAGATTCTTAGGTAGAACTTGGATACCAACTTCTTCCATCCTGAAGAAGAATTTGGCCCCTTCAGAGCTAGAATTATACAGAGGCACAGTGTCATTTCAGGAAATAGGTAAAATACATAAGGCATATAAATATTTGTCATCCTGAATATTGAAAGAAAAGAGGAATTGGAACAAATGAAAGAAATATGAAAGGATAGGAAGATAAATGGTGTTAGAGGCAAAGACAAAGCCATATAGGCCAAACATCTCCTGTGACCAGCAGCTTGGGTGTGCTGTCTAGTAGTCATTTTGTTCCTCAACTAAAATCTCACTCTAAAAAGGGTTAAAATCATCTTTTTTTATTAGCTGAGGAGTTGGTTTTCCTAGTACTATCCTCATTAAAAGGACATGCTATTAATCTTCTCCAATTACTTAGTGATTTGGAACATAAAGATTTTGTTTTGATTTGGTTTGATTTTTTGGGAACCATTCTCATTATCCCTGGCTACCAATTGTCCTTGGCATGAACATATTCGACCAAGAATCTTAGAAGTAATTTCTTGTATGATACTTCATGAGTTAAATTTTAATCTGTAAAATAATGTAAAAATGTGATTGAGAGTAGAATATCAAAATGAAAATACAGACATATTTTTCTTTTATCAATTTTACATTTGAGAGAACTCAGTCTTGGCAGTTTTTTTTTAAAGCAGCAAAAATTTCTTTTGGTCTGAAATTCTTTCATTGAACCACATACCTTATTTACTTTTACTTCTTTTTTCAAATGTACCCCCATATTTATCAATTTTCTTTCTATCTGCAGAGTAAAAATAGGAGCAATGCATACAGAAAATGCATCTGGTGTTATCCCACAAACAAGAATTGCCATGAAAATTAAAAAGAGAGAAAGAACATAGAAAGAAGATACATATTTAGTTTAGACCTACTACCTGATTTTCATTTGGCTCATTTTCTGACTTCCGTTTGGCTTACTGTAATTTCTTTTAGTTGCAGAATAAATTTATCTGTGGGCATTTTCATAGTTAGTATAATCAAATATTTCTTTGGAAGAATACTCACTTGGATTATTGTAATAGCCTTCTAATTGATCTCCCTTCCTTAAATCTTTTTTCATTCCAATCTATCCTTCACATAGCTGCCAAAGTTATTTTCCTAAAGTGTAGGTGTAACCATTTCATGGCACATCGCTGCCAAATAAACTTCTGTAGTCAGCTGTTATATCTAGAGTCAAATATATAATTCTTTCTTTGTCATTACATCCCTTTCTAACCAGTTCTCTTTCAGCCTTTCCAATCTTAAGCTTCACTTCACACACTTTACAATTCAGTTTCATGTTCTTCCTTGATTTTCATTGGCAATATCTAGAATGCTCTCCCTTCTTACTTCTACCTAGTAGAATCACCGACTTTCTGAAATATTCAGTTCAAATATTATCCCTTGCAGGAGTCCTCTTTATGATTTGCTCTCATCACCTTATGATATCCTCTGAACAATCACATTTATTTACATGTATCTCTTCTACCATACCCCAGATTCTTAAACTGTAGTTTGCAAACCTCTATGGGATCTTGTAACTGAATGTGAGAGTTGAGACTTTATGATTTGTTATTAGTATATATTTGATTTGCATAACTATTTCATATATTTATATATAAGGGATCTCATAAAAATTTCTTGGGCAAAAAGTAGTCCTGAGTGGATAAAATTTAAACCTGGTGACTAAACTATAAGATCCTTGAGGGTAGGATTTTTTTAGTTCTAGAGTTTAGCAAACTTCTAGGATATAATAAGTACTTAATAAATGTCTACATTATATTATACAACCCAACAGGCTGTATTCCGAGTGATGATTATGCATAAATGGAGCTTTTGCCCATTCTGCTTGTCCTTATCCACTTTTCCAGCAGTACTGTTTTTCAAAGAGTTAAAAACCCATTGAATGGTTATTGCAGTCATAAAACAGTAAACTCTAATACAGCAATTTTCTATAAAATGAAAACTTGAACATAAAGTAGGTGAGAGGAAAAGTAAAGTCGTCATGTTGTTACCCAAATTATTTGTGCTGTTTGAAATTAAAATAGTTGGAATTACAAATGCAGAGAATGGCAATTGTGTTTGCTAGTAAGTCACTGCTCTGGTTCATTTGAGAAGGGCTTACCAGTCTTCTTTAATGGTCTGCAAAACCCCAAACCTTGTCTCTGCCAAGTCTTTCTCATATAATAGTTACATGATAAGCTCCACAGTGCTTCACAGTAAATCAGAGAATTCCACAACAAAGTCACATGATAAGCCTTGCTATATTGAACACTAAATCATGGAATTTCACAATAAAGTTACACACTAAAACTCTCCTGGATTATTTATTTTTTTCTTTATGGTATCATCTCCCAGTGGTGGATAGAGGTCAACAAAGTGGCTTCTCTTCATCCCTTTCTTCTCTCTCTACCACCCTCCCATATTTCCAGAGCATGTAGGAAATCTTTCCTGCCTTATCTTGCTGGATGGCTGACCTTAAATCTGGCAGGAACTCAAATGATTTCAGAGCTGATATATGTTTTGATGAATGGGAGAGAGAGGTAAGAGAAGTATGGCCTTGAGTGCCACATAAGAAGAGGATCCAATACTAAAAACAGTTGGTGAATGGTGCCCTGTTTGTCCATGAAAAATCAATAGAAGATAGGCTAAAATAGAGAAAGAGGAGGGAGAGAGAAGAAAGGCAGGAGGAAAGAGAAATAAGAAAGAAGGGAAAGGGAGAGGGAAAGAGAGAGAGAAAGAGGGAGAGAAAGAAAGTAAAAGAGAAAGAGAAATTGAGAGAGAGAAAAAGAGAGAAGAGAAAGAAATTGTAAGAGAAAGAGAGAGAAAGAACATGTCTCCAAATAGTTATTTAATCAATAAAAATCAGAATATTATTAAGCTCCTTTATATCAATAAGTCAGTGATCTTGGTTCAAGATATAACTCCTCATACATGCTACTTCTATAATTCCAGGTAAGTCACTTAACTTCTCAGATAATTTTTGACAACTATTAATTATAGATAAGGTGATGACCTGCATTGGAAAAAGATATTTTGTCATCCGGAATTTGCCAATAGGTCCAAACCCCATTCTTTTACTAATAATGATAACATCTCAAAACTCAGTCATTCCTTGATTCCAAAAATCTGTTCCTCTCCTAATGAACATATTTCTGTTGATGATACCACACCTAGTCACACATGCTTAAAAATCTTATAATGATCTTATGTTTTTTTCCTTTACCTCATATTCCCATATCTTCATTTTATGCATACTATCCATTTTACCTACACAACTTCCCTCATATCTTCCCCTACCTTAGACACACAAACACAGACTTCTTTCCCATCCTATGGCAATCACTATTGTTTTAAGTTCTCACCACCTCTCATTTGGATGATTATAATAGCATCTTGACTAGTCATCTGTGGAGTTGTTTTGGTCTCTAATTTATCCTCATCATTAAACAAAATAATCTTAATTCACTTTGCTAATTATATCCCTCCTCTGCAAATAAATTTTCAATACCTACCCTTTGCCATTTTCAAATAACAATAGTAATGATAATGATAACAATAACAATAATGAAAAGGATAAGAACAATAATAATGAAAAGGATGACAACAGCAAAGACAACAATGAATATTCACATAGATGTTTGGAGTTTGAAAAAAAACACCTATGTTATTTTATTTGTTCCTCAAAACACCCCTGAGAGCTAGGCACTCTTTATTATCCCCATTATTCAAACAGGGAAACTGAAGGACTCATGTTCCAACCCTTTAGTCATAATGGATAAAGTCCGAGGCCCAAGGAGATCAAGTCATTGGACCAAGATCCCAGGTAGTAATCAACCAAAGTGAAATTCAATCCCAGGTCCTCTTCCTCTAAACCCAATGATCTTATACTATCAAATACACCCTTGCAACATTATGTCTTGTTCATCTTATTTTTCTTTTTTTACTAGTGGATAACACAACACTTGATAAAGAGGCATCTAAGTAGTATAGTGAATACTACACCAGGATCAGAATCAGGAAGACTCATGTTCATGAGTTCAAACACAGCCTCAGACACTAGCTGTGTGACCCTAGGCAAGTCATTTAATCCTGTTTGCCTCAGTTTCTTCATCTGTAAAATGAACTGAAGAAGGAAATTTTTTTGACCAAAAACATGAGATGGCAAAGAGTCATATGACTGAACAACAGTCACTTCATAAATATACTTTGAAATAAATATAGAATTCAGTTGAATAAATCATTTTATTTCCTCCATAGGCTAACCTAGTGCTCTGTACAAAGAAGCAATTTGATAGTTGTTTGTTGAATGAATGATGAATAACTGAATTAATAAATGGGCAACAGAACACATAATCAGATCTGATTCATTCTCAAATGTAATAAACAAATATTTTTTTAAAATACCTGTTATCTAGTTTCTGAGGGAAAAAAAATCTTCCAGCAGCATAATATATTGACTACTCATATTCCTAAAACTTCATTACCCTATAAAAGAGCCTATAGTACATTTGTGCAGTATACTATTATCATAAATAATTAAGCAAGCTACAATGGACAAAATAAATAACCAAAGTACATTTTGTGCTTTAATAATCTTGTTTTTACTATGGTTGTTTTTTAAGGGGAAGAGGAAATGTTTTGCTATTTATTTGCTTAAAAATGGGGTCCTCCAAATTGGTAACCTACAATTTCTCTTCCAGTTAGTTGTCATCCAATTAAGAACCTACTGAATATCAGAATAATGAAAGGAAGACTTAACTGATGTATAGGCAGGCAAATGTTTGGTTAGTGATTTGCAAAAAGAAAGGAAGGAAAAAAATAAAGAACAGGGAACTTCATAAAGAAAATAAAATGAAAATATTTTGCTCAATATTTCTTCTTGAATATTCTTTTATTATTGATACACATATCCTAATAATATTATTTATCTAGAACTTTATATTAACTTTAATGAATGTGATTTACTTTACAAATACTATATTTTCCCCCCTCATAATAACCTTGGGAGGGAGATACTGCTATTATCCCCATTTTATAATAAGGAAAGCAAGGTAGACAGAGGTTAAGTGAATTGTCTAGGGCCACATAAGCTAATAAATATCTGAAGTTGGCCCAAGATGGAAAAGCTTCAAGTCCAGGTCTAATAATGGATTATGTGTTGATTGTTTAGGAACTAAGGTTAGGTAGGCTCATTACCACTGTGTCCTCAAGGGGATGAATTTTTCAGCCAATGCCAATCTTGAAGACTATCTCTTATGTCACAACATATTTGAGATCTATATCTGGAAAGAGAGGATTTGCCCGGAGTTTGATCTTTAAGATCATCAAGTTTCACTTGTACCTAAACAGGAAATAGGAACAATATTTTCTATAATAGTCCTAAAAAGTGAATATGCCTGTATATACATAACTACATAATGCACACATACATGCACATTTTATGTACTGAAAAACTATATATATACATATATAGTATACAAACATGTATATACACACATGTGTGCATGTGTTTTTTCCCACATATACACTTTTTTTAGGGATGCTGTAGAGGATATTATTCTTGTTTATTGTTTAGATACAGATGGGACTTGATGGTCTTTGGGATCTTTTGTCTCTCTGAGGCTCATCCTAATTCACAAGTTTCTTGGTGTGTATACATGTATATGTACGTACATGTGTGTACATACATATATACTCACACATGTGTCTATGCACAAACATGTGTGTGTGTGTATGCACAAACAAGTATATACCAAAATAGAAGCAAGGTTTGGAAGTACTCTTTACATTGAGCCAAAGTCTATCCTACCATAACATTCATAATAGGTACACACATGTGTGTATATCTGTGTATGATATCTATGTACATATTGCATATAGGTATATCTACACATGTGCTTGCACACATATGCAATTTTAACTCATACAATGAATCTCACTGGTTTTACACTTATATGTAAATATAAATATGTACATTTGTATATTTGTGCATATGTGTATGGGTCCTAAATGGAAGGAAAATGGTTTGTGAAGAGGGCAAATTTGATTTGTGTCAGGGAATTAAAAAGAAATCATTACAGAAGGTTGAGCTTAAATTGATTCTTAAAAGAAAATAGGTATGGAGGACATAAGAAGGGAGTGCATTCTAGGTATGGGGGATAGCAAGTATAAAGACAAGAAAATGGGAGATGGAATAACAACATAAAAATAGGACACAGATTTCTGTAGATGAGGAATAGTAAGAAAGCTACTTTGAATGAAGCATAAAGTCCACCAAGAATAATAATTTGTAAGATGGATGAAATATAAGTTTGGGCCAATATGTGAAGGGTTTTAAATGCCAACCTAATATTTGACTCTGGAGGTGATAAAGAGCCACTGGAGTTTATTGAGTGGTACAGTGACATGATTAGATTTACATTTTAGGCAAAATGTTTTGGCAGCTTATTGAAGGTTACATTGGAATGGGAAGAGACTTGAGTCACAGGAACAAATAAAAAGGCATTATAATAATACAGGAAAGAGCTATTAAGGTCCTGAACTAATATTGGAAGTGAGCAAGTATTAAAAACAGGATAGATGTCTTAGAAGTGATAAAGGCCAAAAGGATGAGGACTTGATACTTGACTAGCTATATCAATGGAGTGATGAGCCAATAATAGCATAGAAGTTGTAGACATATGTGATTGAAAGGACAGTGCTGTCCTTTACACAAACAGGGAAGTTCAGAAGAAGGGTAGGTTTGAAAGGTAAGAAAATGAGGTCTGTTTGGGACATGCTGAATGTGAAATACCTAGGATACAACCAATTTGATATTTCAAATGGACAAATTGATGATGTGGGATGTGGAATCACAGCATCAGAAAGAGAAGAGCTATATGCATAAAACTGGGAATCCTCAAAATAAAAATGATATTTAAACTAATGAAAATTGAAATAATTGTCTCACATTGAGGGAATGTAGAGAGACAAGAGAAGGGAACAGAACTTTGGGGGATATCAAGAGTTAGTAGATATCTTAAATATAAAGTTACAGAAAGATGGTGAAGTAAACTCAGGAAACTGCTCAAGCTCTTCCAGTTTCCCTCAAAAAACCACATGAAACCAAGCTCTGAACAGAGTATGAAGTAATGAAACCATTCTCCAACTCAAGATAGACTGGAAAAACTTCAGAAAGATAAGTCTATGAGAGGATCTTAATCATAGCCAACCAACAGGTAAGATCCTCAGCCCTGGCACAATAGAAGAACATCATTGGGGCAGCTTTCAGTCCCATCTCAGAAGGCAAACTCTGGGAAATCAGGCTGTTTCCTGAACAGAGTAAGCAAAGCCACCCCCTGCATATACAAAGGGCTCTTGTGCTCAAAAAACCAAAAGAAAAAGAAAGAAAACCAGCAAAAAACTGAAAAGAACCTTGACCATAGAAAGCTACTATAGTGACAGAGCAGAACAAAACACAAGCTCAGGCAAGAAAAGAATGTCCTCAGAAGAAATCTGAAAAGGTGAAAAAAATTGGTCTCAAGCCCAAAGAGGTTTCTTGGAAAGGCTCATAAAAGATTTTAAAAGATAAATAAGAGAGATAGAAGAAAAAATGAGAAAGTAAAAGAGGTATGCTTGAGAGCTTGGAAAGGGAAAGGAGAAAAAATGTTGAAGAAAACCCTTTAAACAGTAGAATTAACCAAATGAAAAAAAAAAGATAAAAAAGCTAACTGAAGAAAACCACACATTAAAAAGTAGAACAGAACAAATGCAAGCTATTGACTTTGTAAGACAGCAAGGATCAAACAAACTAAAAAGAATGAAAAAATGGAATAAAATGTGAAATGCTTCATTGAAAAACAGCCTATCTGGAAAATAGATCCAGAAGAGACTATATAAAAATTGCTGGCCTACCTGAAGGACATGACCAAAAAAAAAAAGAGCCTGGATAGCATTTTACAAGAGATCATTAAGGAAAATTGTCCCAATCTTCCAGAAACAAAAATGAAAAAGGTGACTATACCACCAATGATAAAAAAAAATTAAAGCAATAATTAGGAGCTATTTTGCCTTATTCTATGGCAGCAAGTCTGATGATCTAATTGAAATGGATGAATATTTACAAAAAAATAAATTGTCCAGGTTAACAGAAGAGGAAATAAATTACTTAAATAGTCCCATTTTAGAAAAAAGGAATTGAACAATTCATTAATTAACTTCCTGAGAAAAAATCTCCAGGGCTAGATGGATTCACAAGTGAATTCTACCAAACATTTAAAGAACAATTAATTTCAATACTACGTAAACTATTTGGAAAAATAAGTAAAGAAGGATTCCTGCCAAATTCCTTCTATGACATAAATAGTGTACTGATACCTAAACTAGAAAGAGCTAAAACAGAGAAACAAAATTACAGACCAATCTCCTTAAAGGGTACTGATGCACAATTTTTAAATAAAACTTGTAGGATATAAAATAAATCCATACAAACCATCAGCATTTCTATTACTGACAAAGACCATCAACAAGAGAAAGAAAGAGAAATTCCATTTACAGTTATTGTAGACAAAATAAAATACTTGGTGGTCTACCTGCTAAGACAAACCCAGAATCATGAACACAGTTACAAAACACTTCTCACACAAATAAAGTCAGATCTAAACTATTGTAAAAATATCAATTGTTCATGGCTGGGCTGAACTAATAAAATAAAAATGATATTTCTATCTAAATTGTTCTACCTGTTCAGCATCCTACCAAACTACCCAAACATTATGGTATAAACTACAAAAAATAATAACAAAATTAATCTGGAAGAACAAAAGATTAATAATAATGGGAATTAATGAAAAAAAATTACAAAGGATGGTGACTTAGCAATACCAAACCTAAAATTATATTACAAAATAGCAGTCACACTGGCTAAGATATAGAGTGATGGATCAATGGAGCAGATTAGATATACACGACACAATAATCAAGGCCTATAGCAATCTAGTATTTGATAAACCGCCAAACTCCAGCTTCTGGAATAAGAACTCAGTATTTGACAAAAATTGCTGAGATGAAAAATAATGTCAGGAACTTGGCATAAATCTATCTATCTATCTATCTATATCAAATAAGGTTAAAATGGATACATGATATAAGGATAATGGATGATACCAAAAACAAACTGGGAGAGGGGGATAATTTACCTACCAGATCTTTGGAGAAGGGAGAAATTTATGACTAAAGAAGAACAAGAGAACATTATGAAAGGTAAAATAAGACAACTTTGATTACATTAAATTAAAAAGATTTTCCACAAACAAACCCCAGAGAAACAAGATTAAAAGGGAAGTATAAAGCTGGGAAAAATATTTACAGCCAGTATTTCTAATTAAAGTCTCATTTCTAAAATATATAAATATGTCAAGTTTATAAGAATACAAGTTATGCCTCAATTTATAAATGGTCAAAGAATATGAACAGACAATTTTCCGATGATGAAATTACAATCTTCTATAGTTATATGAAAAAGATGCTCTAAATTGCTATTGATTAGAGAATTGCAAATGAAAACAACTTTGTGATACCACTTCACAACTCTCAGATTGGCTACAATGACAGGAAAAGATGATAAATGTTGGAGAGGATGTTGGAAAATTGGGACATTAATGTATTGTTGGTGGAGTTGTGAAATGATCCAATCATTCTGTAGAAAATCTGGGACTATGCTAAAAGAGCTATAAAACTGTGCACAACCTTTGACCCAACAATGCCATTACTGGGTCTGTATCCCAAGCAAATCATAAAGGAAGGAAAAGGCCCCACATGTGCAAAAATGTTTGTAGCCACTTTTTGTGGTGGCAAAGAATTGGAAAATGAGTAGATTTCCATCATTTGGGGAATGGCTGAATAACTTACAGTATATGAAGGTAATGGAATACTATTATTCTATAAAAAATGATGAACAAGCTGATTTTAGAAAGACCTGGAAAGATTTACATGAACTGATGCAGAACAAAAAAAGCAGAACCAGGAGTACATTGTACACAATAACAATAAGAATGTGTGATGATCAACTATGAAAGGCTTGGTTCTTTTTAGTGATTCAGTGATCTAAAGCAGATTCAATAGACTGGACAGAAAATGCCATTTGCATCCAGAAAAAGATTTAAGAAGACTGAATGTAAATCAAAACATGCTACATTCACTTCCTTTTTCTATTTTTTAAAAATCTCTTCCATGGTTTTTCCTTTTTGCTCTGATTTTTAATTTAAATTAACTAAATCTGTCTCTCTGTCTCTCTTTCCCTCCCTTGCTCTTTATCTCTGTCTCTGTCTTTGTCTCCACTTTTCTTTCTCTGTCTGTCTCTCTTTCTCACAATATACACAACATACACATGCATATGTATACACATGTATACATATGTACCTTTACTTACATGTACATGTACACTAAACATACAAATTATATATGCTTGTGAATAGTTTGCATCACCCATTAGAACTTAAGATTCTTAGAAATGGAAATTATTTTTGCCTATCTCTATATCTCAGGCTTAGCACAGTACGAAACACAGCAGATGCCCAATAAATGTTTATTGACTGAATAATTTTATTACAAAAAAAACTACAGTGATGAGTGAATACATGATGAAAAGGTGATTAATTGTGCCAAATACTGTGAAGAGATTTTTTTAAAAAGGACAAAAATCCTGAAAAGACAGGGGCTCATGTAGGATATATCTACATAGGGTTTGCATTTAAGGATGCATTTAGGGACTCAATCAAGAAGAAAATTATTTGTATTCATTAAACCAAAGAAACAAAAACAATTTAACTTTTAAAAATTACTGTTTGATCCAAAATTGAATGCAAAATATAATTTATCCATGGGCAGTGACCTTCTTCAGCCACTCTTCAATCAGCAACAGTGCTTCAGAGATGTTGCACCCTACCCATTCCACACATACATATACGCATACAAATACACATACACACATCTCTCACACATACACATCATGGAGAATTCTTCAGTTCTTCTCACAGTCGTTGCTACCACTGTGGTGCAGTGTTTTCTTAGAGGAAAAGGACCTTTCTATAACATTTTTACAGAAGCTCTATTATGCAGTTCAGCATTTATTTCATGTTACAACTATATACTTTAAAATGGAAAGATTTGTCATTTAATTAAGATACAATGCAAAGCTACTTTTCTTGGAGAAGAGAAGAGTGGCACATTAAGGTAGCCTGGTGCATATACAGTTCATATTATATATATGCATATGAGAAAATGAAACCAGATATGGCAAATATGAAACAATAGGTAATTTTGGAGAGTATATGTGTGAAGCTAGAATAGTTTAAATAGCTTGTGAGGGAGAGAAAGTAATGGTAGCAGATACGGACAGCTTTTTTCTAGGGTTTGGCTGAGAAAAGGAATGAGATATTGGAAAATAACTATAGAGCATGGTAAGTTTAATAAATGATCATTGTCATTGTTTTAAAGATGGAGGGGAATAAACAGAGAAAAAACATTTGATAGGGAAGGATTGGGTATTAGTTGAGGAGGGGAGATAATTGTGTAGTCAATGTGATGGAGAAGATACAGGAAATTGTAGGATAAAGGATCTGGTATAGTAATTATCCTTTATTAGGAGAAGAGTCATCTCATCATCTCAGACTGGAATAAAGGAGAGAGTAAGAGAATGATATAAAAGTGGAGGTGTCCTGATAATGTTTAACAAGAGGCTTTCCAGGAAATAAATATGCAAATTAAACTTAATCTGCTTTATTAGCATTTTGTTTATTATTTTTTCAAGTCTAGACAATCTACAAAACAATAAATGAAGTCCTTATTTGTAGCATTTTCTGATTTTCAAGGTGTAATTGCTCACACCAAAAATGTAACAATTCTCTTTCCAGTTGGCTCTCATTAATCCATATGAACTGGTTCCAGCACACTATTGTAAAGGATTCATTACATTTAGAATAGGGGAAAAGAAAAAGTTCTAGGCAAATAATCTCTAAGGTAAAAATAGAAGGATTGGAAAAAACTGTGAGGAATGGGACAGAGAATTAATTAGCTAGGAGTAAAATGCCTTAGTGCAATGAAGAGTCAATTGAATCCAAATAGAATAAATTTTTAGTGGACCCAGTCACACATGGTTGCATAATTTTCTCCAGGTTCATCCAAGTGAAGACATTGATAAGAGCAAATTAGGATTGGCAAATAAGCAATGACAAATTGAGGGAATAAGTAATTTGAGAGCAGAGTTTAGTAGGAAGTTGAACTAGTAAACTGGGTAAAATGAGGAAAGAAAAAAGATCAAGCCAATACAGAGATAATATCCTGAGAAAATACGAAAATAGTAGGAAATGGAGGTCATAGAAAGGACAAAGAATAAAAGAGGAATAAAACATAGACAAAAATAGAATGATATGACATTATTATCTAAATAAAGAATTTCATTGGTTTTGGGCATGGAAGTAGAATATTTATATGTGATGGAAAAATCAAGGATTTAACCATCCCCAGATATGATTTAGGTAGAGATAAAAAGTAGATCATTGGCCATTAATAGATTGAGAAGCAAGGAGGTAAAGTATTTGAGAGACCATTAACATTATTAAGTCTATACAATAAGGACTGGAGTTGGGCTGTGTAGGGTGATATGGGGTCAAGTATTGGATTCCTTGAGAAACAAAGAAGAATGATTTAGGTTAGGTCAGTAGACAATAATAACCATGATGGATGGTCAGAGATACAGTGTCTTCTTTGAGGAAACCAGAAAATGGAATGGGAGAGGAAGAGACCTAAAACCACACTCCATTTGTGGTCTGATCAGGAGAAAGCACAATGGAACTATTTCTTCCCTGTTTGGACAAAAAGTTTGAATTTTGAAATTTAAAGATCATTTAGTCTTAGTGTCATGGTTTTAGAACTGGAAAAGACCATAGAGTCCATCCTATTCTCTTTCCCTCATATTACAAATAAAAAAATATAGGTAAGAGGAGAAATAACTTGCTTAATGTCACACAGGCAATAAGTGACATAGTTGGAATATGAAGATGCATCCTATGGTTTTAAAATCAGTCATCTTTCCCTGGTTCCAAGCTGACTTACAAATCTTGCTCTCTATGTTACAGATGAAGAAGTTAAATCGGAGAAAGAGTCTTGCTCAAAGTCAGTTAAAAAACAAGAAAATGTCAGTCGAATTCTACTATGGATTATATTGTAGGTAGGCATATTCATCCCGTCATTGAGGAGTTTTTTTTTTTTTTTTTTGGTTACTGTTTTATACTATAGACTATATATTATATATATGCTATATATTATACTATATATTATATATATACTATATATAAAACTATATATAGTTTTATACTATATATAAAACTATATATAGTTTTATACTATATATAGTATATAGTATACTATATACTATATACTGCTGCTTGCATTCCACTTAAAACCTCAGATCTTTTTCAAATGAAGATTGTTTGCCAATTTTTCCCTTTCTTGTACTTGTGAAACATCTTTTTTAGCCTAACATTACTTCATAAGCAACAAAGAGAAATGAGTAGCCTTCATCCCAACTGAAGTGTCCCAGAGTTTGCTCTTAGATCATCTCTTCAAGACTCTTTGATACTGACTTTGCTAAAGAGACCTTAGTAAAAAGAGAAAAGAAAAGGGAAAGAAAAAATAAAGCCTCAACAGGGAGACAATGACTCCGGAGGTAGATATTCTCCACAGCAGGCTGTTGGCCATGTTTTTTTGTTTTTTTCAGAGCATTTAGCTCATCTATTTACAGAATGTTTTCCTAACCATGTAGTTTGGGTGGGAACAAAGGGTGAAAGGTTAAAAATGTGGAAATGTTTCTTTAGTAATTCAGATTCTGAGGTACTGAGTTGTTTACTTGTCCACATGCAAAGCAGATTTATCCTGTATGCACCAGTAGCTCAAAAATAGCCCTCCACGGGATATTCCTGGTATAAAGCTGGGAATCAGTGAGGTGTGTTTGTAAGGTGCCCAACCATCTCTTAAACTAGGTAAATAGGACTGGGGGATTTCTTTTTTTTAATCAAATGCATTTCCCCATCATCTCCTCATAAGCTTCGTGAAAGGATTGTTCAGGCTCACTGATACTGTCTACCTCAGAGAGAGTGGGCTAAGTATGATCAAATCCAAGCCTATATAGAGATTTCTCTGCAGTCCTCAGGAGTGAAAACTAAGTGAATGAAGAAAGATCTGAAAATCTGTTGATCTTTTAACTTTGTTGATAGAAAATAAATATATAGTAAGTGGAGTGGGTAGAACTAGCTCCAAAATTAGAGAAATCTAAAAAATAGATGATTTTGTACTAAATTATTTTTCTCTGAGTGCCAAATGGCAGCTCTCATTGACATAAAAATTTGGACCTAATGTCCTTGAAGAAAGAGAGGGTTCCAGAAAAAAAAATCTGAGTCCTAAATCAGACACACTAATCATTATAAAAAAGATAGAATTCCATGCCAGAATCTCTTTGAGTTTGGAATTCAGAAGAGAGACATGAAATAATGTCTCCCAAATAAGGTAAACTTATTTGAATTTCAAACTTGCACCCCTTAGGCACAATGTCTGGTTGGCATATAGTATGCACTTAATAATTGATTGTATATTGGTAGATTATTTTTTTCTTTACTAGTGTTTTAGTTTTCCAATAAAGATTGTTTTCAACATTCATTTTTGTAAAAAAAAAATTTGTAAAAAGATTTTGAGTTCCATTTTTTTCTTCCTTTTCTTCTTACCTCCCTCCTCCCTAAAATATCAAGCAATCTAATATGGACTATACATATATAAAAGAGATTAATTTTTAGATGGCTGTGTGGTACTATGTAAAGGAAAAATAGTGCCCTTCTCTCACTAGCAGATGAAGGAAAGTCAGCTCTCAGACCCATCCAAGAAATGCCAAGGGGGCATTTCTTGACTCAGCATAATATTTCTAAAACCCATTGGGAAAAGCTACTTTTAGAGCCCAGAGAGAGGAGGGACAGTGGACAGAAGGAGTTGGAGGGTATAGATGTTATTGAAAGCAGCCCTAAATGCTTGTTTCTCAAGATGTCAGACATATTGAATGCAAATACACTGAAAAGCTATGCATTTTTTGGAAATCAGCAATTACTGATAGTGAAACATGTTAAGAAAGAAATTTGGAGAATTCATGTCAACATGGCTACTTAGACACTTGCAAATCTAGTTTTAATTTCTTGAGACATTTCAAGCAGCTATAAAATATACAAGTGGAATCCATGGCAGCCCTATGATGATAGATTCAGAGGCTGAAACGAATGCAAACAATTCTTCTCCCCCCCATTCAATCACTACACTTATGCTATATTAATGTTCCTAAAGATACTTCTTTAAAAAAATAAATTGTCAATGATTTCTCCTTTGCCTATAGAAAAATAATAAATTCTGTCATTCAAGGACCTTCCCCATCTAGTCTCAACTAGCTTTAGCTTCTACTACTATCATATACAATGTCTCCACTCAAGCCAGAAACAATCAACTCGCTGTTCTCTAAATGTCCTTTGAGCTGCTTTTGCTCATAGCTTTCTCTATTTTTGGAGAAAAAGGTTGCCATCGATGAAAGAACCTCATACTGAAGTCAGGAGATATATAGGTTCAAATCTCACCTCTGAGATGAGTCAATGATCAAGTCACTTAACTACTCTGAGCAATCAGTTTATCTTTAAACTGAAGATAATTATACTTATAATCCTTATTTTTTTAAAAAAAGAGATTACTGTGAGACTAAAATAAGATAATTAATAAAAAATGCTTTATGATTTTTAACCTAAGATTATTTTGTTTCTTGTCAATTACATTAAAAATAGTTTTTGACATTTTTATAAGATTTTGAATTCCAAATTTTTCTCTCTCTTCTGCCATTTCCCTGTCCCAAGACAGCAAGCAATCTGATGTAAGCTATATATGTAAAATCATATTAAACATATTTCTATATTAGACTTATTGTGAAAGAATCAGAACAAAAGAAAAAAAATTTAAAAGTGAAAATATTATGTTTCAATTTGTATTCCTTGTCCATACTTCTTTCTCTGAAGATGAATGACATTTTTCATTACAAGTCTTTTAGAATTGTCTTGGATTATTATATTGCTGAGAATAACTAAGTCAGTCATCATTGATCATCACAAAATGTTGCTATTACTATAAATAATGTGCACATGGTTCCACTCATTTCTCTCTGTATCATTTCATATAAGTCTTCCAAGGTTTTTCTAAATTTCACCTGCTCATCATTTCCATTACATTCAACTTGAACAACTTGGTTAGCCATTCCCCAATTGATGGGTATCTTCTTAATTTCTAATTCTTTGCTACCACAAAGAGAGGTGCTATCAATATTTCGGTACATGTGGGTTCTTTTCTCTTATTTGAGATCTCTTTGTTATATAGAGCAGTATAGTATAATGTGCATAGTGTAGTATTAGTATAGTGGTGTTGCTGGATCAAAAAGCATACAAAGTTTTATTGCCCTTTGGGCATAATTCTAAATTGCTCTCCACCAACTACTCCACCTACAATGCATTAGTATCCCAGTTTTCCCACATCCCTTTCAACATTTATCATTTTCTTTTTCTGTCATATTAGCCAATCTGATAGTTGCGAGGTGGTACCTCAGAGTGTTTTAATTTACATTTCTCTAACCAATAGTAATTTAGAGCACTTTTTTATATGACTACTGATAACTTTAATTCCTTCATCTGAAAAATGCCTGTTCATGTCCTTAACCATTTATTAAGTGGGGAATGATTGTATTGTTATAAATTTGACTCTTGTTCTCTATATATTTTAGATATGAGGCCTTTTCAGAAACATTAGCTGTAAAAAATGTTTCCCAGTTTTCTGCTTTCCTTCTAAACTTGGTTGTATTGTTTTTGTTTGTACAAAGCCTTTTTAATTTAATGTGATGAGGGGCATCTAGATGGTGCAGTGGGCAGAGTACTAGCCCTAAAGTCAGGAGAAACAGTTCAAATGCAGCCTCAGACACTTAACACTTACTAGCTGTATGATCCTAGGCAAGTCACTTAACCCTAATTGCCTCACCCCCCAAAAAAACCCTAACAAATTAATGTAATCAAAATTATCCATTTTGCTTTTCATAATGTTCCCTGTTTGTTGTTTGTTCATAAATTCCTCCCTTCTCCAGAGATCTGGCAGCTCAACTATTCCTTGCCTGCTTAATTTGCTAGTACTATTGTCCTTTATGTCTAAATCATGTAGCCATTCCTGCTTTATCTTGCTATAGGGTATGAGATGTTCATTTATACCTAGTTTTTGCCCTACTATTTTCCAGTTTTTCCAGCAGTTTTTGTCAAATAGTGAATTCTTATCCCAGAAAATGGAGTCTTCGGGTTTATCAAACATTACTATTTACTACTATAGTCATTTACTATTGTGTCTTCTGTACCTTACCTATTCCATTTATCCACCATTCTATTTCTTACCAAATGTTTTAAATGATTGCTACTTTATAATATAGTTTTAGGTTTAGTACAGTTCTACCTTCCTTTACATTTTTTTCCATTAATTCTCTTAGCAGTCATGACTTTTTCTTTTTCCAAATGAATTTTGTTATTTATTTTTCTAGCTCTACAAAATAATTTTTGGTAGTTTGATTGGTATGGCACTGAATAAATAGATTAATTTAGGAAGAATTGTCAATTTATTATATTAGTTCAGCCTAACTATCTGCAACTGATATTTTCCAATTGTTTAGATCTGAATTTATATGGGAGGAAAGTGTTTTGTAATTCTTATTTATATAGTTTCTGGGGTTGTCTCAGCAGATAGATTCCCAAATATTTCTTTTTAATTTTCTGCATTTCTTTTAAATGGAATTTGTCTTTCTATATCTGGCTGTTGGGCTTGGTTAGTGACATACAGAACTATGGATTATTTATTTGGGTTCAATTTATATACTGCAACATTGCTAAAGTTGTTAACTGTTTCAACTGTTTTTTTAGTTAGTTCTCTAGAATTCTCTAAGTATATCATATTATCTGTGAAGCATTATAGTTTTGTTTCCTCATTGCCTGTTCTAATTCCTTAACTTTCTTTGTCATCTCTTTTTGTTAAAGCCAAAATTTCTAATATTATATTGAATAATACTTGTGATAATAAACATCCTTGCTTCACTCCTGATCTTGAAGGCTTCAAGCTTATCCTCATAACAAATAATGAATTGCTGACAGTTTTAGATAGATACTACTTATCATCTTAAGGAAGATTCATTTATTTCTATGCTTTCAAATGTTTTTAGTAGGAATGGGTGCTGAATTTTTCTCCATCTACTGTATCATATTATTTTTGCTGGTTTTGTTATTGATATGGTACCTTATATTGATAGTTTTTCTGATATTGAACCAGCCTTGGATAAATCTCATCATATTATCTTGGTGAAGAATTGTCATCTCTTTGCTAATTTTTTTTATTTAAAATTTTTGCATCAAAATTTGTTAGAGAAATTGTTTTATAATTTTCTTACTCTGTTTTTGCTCTTGCTGCTTTGGGTATAGCACCATAATTGTGCCATAAAAACAATTCAGCAGGACTCCTTCACCTATTTTTTTCAAATAGTTTATATATATGGTATTGGAATTAATTGTTCTTTAACTGTTTGGTAAAATTCACTTGTAAATTCATTTGGCCCTGGACATTTTTTTGGGTGGGGAGGAGTTCATTGATGGCTTGTTCAATTTCTTTTTCTAAATTGAGGTTATTTATACATTTTATTTCTTCTTCTATTAATCTAGGAAATTTCTATTTTCATAAACATTCACCTATTTCACTTAGACTGTTAGGTTTATTGCCATTGTGGCAAAATAGCTCTGAATTATTGCTTGAGTTTCCTCTTCATTGGTGGTTATATACCTTTTTCATTTTTTATACTGGAAATTTTGTTACCTTTTTTTTTAAATCAAATTAACCAAAAGTTTACCCATTCCACTACTTTCCCTCCACCAATTCTTAGTTTTCTTAGTTCAATAGTTTTCTTGCTTTAATCAATCTCTTATTTGGTTTTCAAGATTTCTAATTTGGTATATAATTGGGAATTTAAAATTTGTTCTTTTTCTAGCATTTTAATTATATGCCCAATTCATTGATCTTTCTCTGTTTTATTTAAGTAAGCATTTAGAAACAGAAAATTTTCTCTAAGAACTGCTTTAGCTTTATCCAAAAATTTTTGATATTATTATTGTCATTATTTGGTCTTATTATTTGCCTCATCACTGCCATTCTCTGTGATGAAATTATTTGTTTCTATTATTTGTTGTTTGACCCATTCATTCTTTAGAATTAAATCATTTACTTTCTAAACAATCTTTAGTCTATTTTTCCCATTGCTTTTTATTACAGATAATTTTAATTACATAATGATCTGAAAAGGATTTATTTAATATATTTGGCTTTCTTCATTTGATTTTGAGGGTTTTATGTCCTAATATATGGTTATTTTGTGTGTGTGTGTGTGTGTGTAGATACCATGTACCAGGGAGAACAGGGTACATTCCTTTTTATCCCCTTTCAGTTTTCTTCAGAGATGTATTTTATCTAACTCCTCTAGAATTTTATTCACTTCCTTAACTTCTTTGCTGTTTATTTTGTGGCTAGATTTATCTATCTCTGAGAGACTGAGATTAAGTTTCCCCACTAATATAGTTTTGCTATTTCTTTCTATAACTCATTTAACTTCTCTAAGAATCCAAATGCTATGCCACTTGCTGCATATGTTTAATATTTATATTACTTCATTATCCATGCCTTAAGCAAGATGCAGTTTTCCTCCCTTATTTCTTTTGAATAGATCTATTTTTTTTCTTTTGCTTTGATATCAGAATTGCTACATATACTTTTTTTAAAAATTCAGTTGAAGCATAATATATTCTGCTCCAGCTTTTTACTTTTGCTCTATTTGTATCTCTCTGCTTGATATGTGTATCTTGTAAACAACATATTATAGGATTCTGTTTTTTTTAATCCATTCTGTTATCCACTTTCATTTTAGAGGACAGTTTATCCCATTCACATTCACAATATGATTGCTTACTGTGTATTTCCATTCATCCTATTTTTCCCCATTTATATTTTTCTCTTTCCTTTTACCCTGTCCATCTTCTCCAGTGTCTTGCTTCTGACACTCACCTCCCTCAATTTAACTTCTCTTCTATCATTATCCCCCTTTTCCTCCTTTCCCTTTCTACTTTTGCCCCCTCTTCTATTAACATTCCACTTTCCTTTTCTTTCTCCTTTCCTCATTTACTTCCATATAGGGTAAAATAAATTTATATAACCAACTAATTGTATGTGTTATTCCTTCTTTGAACCAAATATGCCCAGAGTAAGATTCAGGCATTGCTCATCTCCTCCCTTCTTTCTCTCTACTATAATAGATGTTGTATAACTCTTCATGTGACACAATTTACCCTATTCTGCTTCCCCCTTTCCTCTTCTCCCAATATAATTCTTTTTTCATTTTTTATTTTGTTGTATATCATCATTTCAAAGTCAACTTATACCCACACACTCTGTCTATTTATATTCCTTCTAACTACACTACTAGAGATACAGTTCTCAAAAGTTACAGGCTATAATTAACCTTTGTTAATCTGTGTATTCAAATCTTTCATAGAAATTGCTTATATCATACTTATTTCATGAAGCCTTCCATGTTGACCATGGGCCAGATCGTGAGTTCTCCCTGCAAGCTTCCTGTAGCATTTGTTACTAAATATCATACATTAATGAAATAAAAATAACATTTCCATAACATAGTAGGATGTTTAAAAAGATGGTTATATGTGAAACTGTAAATCTATTATATACAACTTGTTATTCCTGTTAAATATATAATAAAGTTATCAGGTAACTTTTCCCCCTTTTTTCTTCTTCCTCTTCCCACTCTAGAGATGGCTTCTGTTAGACATAAATCTGTGGGTATTTGTTTCTTTGTATAAATGTGCGTATGTGTTTGTGTGCATGTTAAAATTATTCTATACATATTTCTACTTACAATTCTTTCTCTGGATACAAATACTATCTTTCTTCATATGTCCTTTGTAGTTAATTTGGATATTGACCTAGTCACTCAATGTTGCTTTTTTTAAAAAACTTTTCATTTTTGCACTTAATATATTTTTTAAATTACATTAAACATAGTTATCAATATTCATTTTTGCAAGATTTTTGGTCCCAAATTTTTCTTCCTCCTACACTTTCCTCCTCACTCCTACACTTCCCTTCTCCCTCCCTAAGATAACAAGTAATTTGATATAGGTTATACATGTACAATCATGTTAAAAACATATTTGCACATTAGTCATGTGAAAGAAGAATCAGAACAAAAGAGGAAAAGGCAAGAAAGAAAAAAAAAGACCAAAAGCAAAGTAAAAATACTATTTTTAGTCTGAATTCAGACTCCTTACTTCTTTCTCTTTTTTCTGAGTAGTATTTTCCATCATGAGTCTTTTGGAATTGCCTTGGATCATTTCATTATTGAGAAGACCTAGGTCAATCAAGCAAATTTGAAACAAGTTTAAGAGACTGAAAATCATTCACCAATTGATAAATGGTCAAGGGTATGAAAAGGCATTTTCAGGTCAAGAAATTAAAGTTATCTGTAGTCATGTGAAAAAAAATATTCAAATTACTATTGATTAGAGAAATGCAAATTAAAACAACTCTGAGGTACCACCTCACACTTATCAAATTGACTAATGTGACAGAAAAAGAAAGTGATAGATGTTGGACAGGGTGTGGGAAAACTGAAACACTAATTCATTGTTGGTGGAATAGTAAACTGATCCAACCATTCTGGAAAGCAATTTGGAACAAGCCCAAAGAGCTATAAGACTATACCTTTTGATTCAGCAATACCAATACTAGGTTTGTATATCAAAGAGATCATAAAGAAGGGAAAATGACCCACATGCAGCAAAATATTTATAGCATCTCTTTTTGTGGAGGCAAAGAATTGGAAATTAAAAGGATGTCCATCATTTGAGGAATGGCTGAATAAGTTGTTAGATATGAATGTAATGGAATACTGTTGTTTTGTAAGAAATGATGAGCAGTTGGAATTTAGGAAAACACTGAAAGACTTATATGAATCAATAATGAAAGAAATAAGCAAAAAAAGAGAATATGATATACAGTGACAGTAATATTATATGATGACCAACTTTAATAGAATTAGCTCTTCAGTAATACAATGGTCTAAGACAATTCCAGAAGACTTATAATGAAAAATGTCATCCATATTCAGAGAAACAACCATGGAGTCTGAAAACATATTGAGGATTTTTTTTATTTTGTTTTATTTTCTCTTTTATTCTTATTTTTCTTTCACAACATGACTAATGTAGAAATATATTTAATATGATTGTACATATATAATGTATATAAGATTTCTTGCCCTCTTGGGAAAATGGGAGGGGAGAAGGGAGCAATATTTGGAACTAAAAATCTGATAAAAATAAAATGTAATTGAAAAAATACTATTAATTGGAAAAAATAAATTTGACTCCGTTCTCTGTGTATTTTAGAAATGAGGCCTTTATCAAAAACAGTGAAAGTGTAAAAGTTCTTTCCAAGCTTTCTCATTTCCTTCTAATCTTAGTTTCATTGGTTTTGGTTGTATAAAACCTTTATTAAGATAATGTAATCAAAATTATTAATTTTTTATTTCATGATGTTCTGTACCTCCTTTTTGGTCACAAATTCTTTTCTTCAAAGATCTGACAGGTAAAATATTCCTTGTTCTCCTATTTTGCTTATAGTAACACCCTTTATGTCTAAGTCATGTATCCATTTAGGCCTTATCTTAGTATAGAGTTCAATGTTGTTCTTAAAACTATTGTTTTAATGTTATTTTATATAACGTTCTCTTGTTCTGCTCTCATTACTTCACGGAACTCTGTTTTTTTTTAAATTAGCAACTTTGTCATTTCTTACAGAACAATAGTATTTCATCATGATCTTTTACCACAACTTCTTTAGTCATTCCCCAATTGACGGGCATCACTACAATTTCAAGTTTTGTTTTGTTTTGTTTTTTTGCCACAACAAAGAGAGCTAATATAAATATTTTAGAATATCTAGGTTCTTTTCCTCTTTCCTAATCATCCCTGGAAACAGACCTACTATTGGCATAGCTGTGAAGTGTTTTAGTTTCTTTATTCAGTTCTTAATAATTATGTTTGACATTTTTTTCCAGATCAGCAAGCATTTATTAAACTCCTATCTATATAAGCTTTTGTGTTAGGCGAAAGTAATACCAAAACACAGAAACCGATTCCTGTCTTTAGGGAGCTTGCAGTCTACGGGGGATAAGATATAATAGTCCAACTAATACTGTAAGCTATAAATGATAATTACAGGAGGAAGGGAAAAGTAATAGCAACTAGAAAGGCTTGGAAAAGCTTCTCATGGGAAATTGTATGTGAGATGAGTCTAGATGAAGATAAAGTTTGTAAGAGGCAATGGTCAAGAAAGAATGCATTTTAGGAATGAGAGATGCCTAAGCAAAGATCTCAAAGTGGAGGAAATAAAATGGCAAATTCAGAGATTAACAAATAAACTAGATTGACTGGAAGGTAGAATGTATGAAATGATTTAATATATAATAACATTGTTATTAGATATTAGATTGTGAATGGATTTGTGTCAAGATAAAAATTTTGTATTTTCTCTAATACAAGGAGATACTCTAATACAAGGAGATACTCAATAATAATAAGGAGATACTCAAAGTTGCTGTGTCAGGAAATAACAATGGTACAGTTTTTAAGACTAGGAAGTTAAGAACCTACAATATATTTTGAGTCAATATTCTTGTTTTCTTTTATTAGTAAGGTATTAGAAAACATGATCATGCTCTCTGACAGCATAGGTGTGTATATACATTTGAAATCTTTGATTTCAGTTGGTATATGGAAATCTTTTTTTTTAATTTTTATTTTATTTGCATAACATATGTGTGGGTAATTCTTCAACAATAACCCTTACATAGCTTTCCGTTACAAATTTTTCCCCCCAACTCCCCACCCCTCCCCTAGATGGCAGGATATCCACTACATGTTAATTATGTTAAAATATTGGCAAATCGAATATATGTATACATATTTCCAAACTTATCATTGGTGTGCAAGAAAAATCTTATCTACACAAACGATATATCAGATAAAGGAAACACAATGTAAGCAAACATCAATCAAGGAGTATGAGAATGTTATGTTGTGGTCCACATTTCGCATCCCTCTCTCTGGGTGTATATGGCTTTCTTCAGTGAACAATTGGAGGTGGTTTGAAACATTTCATTGTTGAAGAGAGCCATGTCCATCAGAATTGATCGTCATATAGTACTGTTGTTGCCGTGTATAATGATCTCCTGGTTCTGCTCATTTCACTCAGCATCAGTTCATGTAAGTCTCTCCAGGCCTCTCTGAAATCATCTTGCTGGTCATTTCTTACAGAACAATAATATTCCATAACATTCATGGTATATGGAAATCTTTACAAGAAAACTCCTTCTACCATGTAAAGATGGGTAAGTACTCCATAATTTATGGTTTTAAAAAAATTTTGGGGAAAAAACAGTCAATTGACTAATCTGGGACTAAGCCCAGTAATATCAGAGCCCAGGACCTCCACACTCCAAGACTTGTTCTTTCTGGACCCTGCCTTGCTCCTTCAGGACATATAAATTATGTTTAATGCCTGCCAGTTCATTATGAAACTAAGGAACTCAGTAGCCTTAGCAGCCAAGCATCAGGCTTTCTCACAGTATTACATTTCATAATAGGAAAATAAGCCTTCTCTGAAA
>JAJPUD010002643.1:275501-286852 GCA_023553655.1 Myrmecobius fasciatus
TCTCACAGTATTACATTTCATAATAGGAAAATAAGCCTTCTCTGAAAGTAGTATTATCTCTTATGACACATTTTCCATAAAGCAGGGTCAGCTTTAGTAAATAAATTTTAGTTTCTTTGTTTTGGTGAATTTGATTTGTTTTATTTCTTATTCTTTTCAGTATTCAAGCTAGCAGCTGTGGCTTGATTTATTTTTTTTAATATAATTTTATTTTTTCTCAAATTACATGTAAAATTTTTAATATTCATTTTTCAAAATTTGAGCTCCAAATTCCCTTCTTTCCTTTTTCCTCTTCTCTCTCCCTGAGACAGTGAGCAATTTGATATATTATACATATGAAATTGTGGAAAACGTATTTCCATATTAGTCATGTTATGAAAGCATAATTTTAATTTAAACTGTCGCCTCTCCAAAATCACAAAGGTAACAACTTGGGCCGTGATACAAGTTCAAAAAGTGAGTGTCGAATGGCAAAATAAGCTCGTTATTTTCAGAACACAATATAAAATACCCTTATATATTCCTTTCTTTTCTCTCAAAGATGTTGCTATATTGAAGTTGTTCAAGGAGCAGCAGGAGGGATAATCCACAAATCAAATGAGGCAAGTAACTGAAGATTTACAGATCTTTATGTCCACTGTTATTATTGCTCACAAGAATGTAACTAAACTTTAGACTTTTTTCAAGATTACAAAGTTATTTATACACATTTCATTTGACCTTACAAAAACCTTGAGATATGGGTTTTATAAATATATATATATATATATCCCATTTTGCAGGTAAAGAAGCTAGGACCCAAAGAATCTCAATAACTAGCCTCTGGATTATAGTTAATATATATTATAAATAACAGGTGAGATTTGAATCCATCTCTTCCTGATTCCACATTCAGCATGCTTTCCATCTTGCTTCTAAACTTATTGGAACTGACCTTCTGTTGGAGAAGAAGATAGATTTTTTTTAAGGACCAGTAAAGACCCAATGTTGTATTTTTATATTTAGGTGCTGAATATAGTGCCTGGCACATAGAAAGAAGAGTTTTCATTTATTTACTTTTAAAGTCTTGCTTTTTATATGGGATTTTTCTTTCAGTCTTTAACCTCTTTGGTACATACACCTACTAGGAAGATTTCTGGAACCCATGATTTTAAGTAGTTCTTCTTGCTTACTACATTAGTGAATATCAAGTTATGAAGCTTCTTTCGCAATATAAATGAAAAAAAAAAACTGAGGTATGTTACCTTCTAAATGAAAATGATAAAGGGGAAAGGAAAGCCATAATATTTTCTAAAGTTTTACTTTTGTTCTTTTTCCTAATCCCTTGACTTCAAGATGACTAGAAATGAAGGTTCTGTAATGATGCACACAAGTGTTTTACAATTAGCAGACCTGTCCCATAAGGGTTGCCAAGTTCTACTAACTTGAGAGTCCTAATAACAATTCATAGACATTTTTTAAAATGAAAAATGAATCACCCGCACACAGTGGTATCATTGCCTTTCATTGGATTCTTCCAAGGAGAGAAAGGAAAATTGCTTATTAGAATTCCCTCACTAATAAAACTCTTCTCTGGGCTTGCTTTTTTCTTTCTTCTTGTAACCACATTAGAACTCCATAGCATGTGGTTATGTAGAACTTCTCTCAAGGTTCTGCCCTCCAAATGGTGGTGTTAGCTCCCAAATTTCTGAATGCAATTAGAACCTGATTAATTTTTACTTGGTTGCCTGGGCAAAGCAGATACCTATTGCCACCCCTGTCATTGATTTGGAAGAGAACATTTCTAGAAGCAGCATCCCCTCCCCCAAATGCAAGAAAGTAGCTTGAAAATACAAACTTTGCTATATAGATGTTTGAAATTAGAGGATGTAGGGGAAATGCTTGAAGAAAAAGAATGAGTGACAGGGAATAAAAAAATTCCAATAAAACCTTACTCATTTCTAAATATCTCTAGCTGCTAGCATAATGGTTGATCCCCATTAGCCAAGTCTGTAATTTGTTCACAGATAACACCTAGGGACAAGCCCTGATGCATTAAAGATAAAGACACACAAAATCTGTGGACTCCTGTGCCTGTATTTATATCTTAAGAAATTTTGTCATTAGGCTCAAATTAAAAATGAGCTGTCGGGTTCCCTTAATAATTAATGTCGAAATGAAAGACTGTTTCAAGTGCGATGCATTTCATTTAATGTTGAGCAGGGTTCTATTTACTGTAATTCCACCTTTCATCCTTAATGTCACCCTCTAAATCTTTAATGCTCTAATCATACTCCTTATTCTACTATTCTGACTGAGATGTTCTAACCTGCGCCCCCTCCTTTGTGATAAGGTGGACAGTTGATGCTGAAAGGTGAGTCAGCGGCAATTGTTAATTATTAAGGAAAACAAAATGCAGCTACTGGAAAATTGTATTTGTTCCCAGCAGTCCATGTTACCTTTAATCTCTGCTGCCATGTAGTAGGTGACATCATAAAGCATACTCCATCCAGGAGATAATGCATTTCAGGAACATAGTTCCAAAGAAATTCAAAGGATTTCCTGTACAAATTAAAGAGCCTAATTACTGGATTGTGTGTGTGTTTGTGTGTGTGTGTGTGTGTGTGCTGTTTCAATAAGTTATCTCCCTTTATTTTATTTATATGTCCCATGCTCCATACTCTGATCAGTACTGCTTCCCAATAATAATGATAACTCACATTTCTTTAACTCTTTAAGCTTATCCCATCCAGCATCCTACCCAAACTATTCAGCCATTTGACTTGAGGCTGCTGCTACTACTCTACATACACCTGTGCCTCAATCTCTTAGAATCTATGTTCTAAATTGCTGAAGAATCTACTCCTTTATGAAGCTATTGTTATGAGAAAAATATCTGCTGAATTCATGTGATGGATAACCTGCCAAATATGTGCCACAATGCAGAAACAATGGGGGTGAAAACTTAGGTTTTGTTATCATGTTCAAGTTGAGGTACAGATATCAGTGTTAACCTGAACAATGATGAGGATTCTGACAAGGCTTCTTACAGGAAAAATAACATTATATTACAAAAAAATACATACAGAGAAATTCAATTATAAATTGCAGTCTTCTACCTTTCTCTTAAGTCATCAAGTTAAGGAAAAGATAGCTCCAATGACATCTCTTAAAGTCACAAAAATTGAACAAACAGTTAATTGAACCATAATCTCATATATCTCCTAAAGAAACAAACTGCATCAATGTCTCTACTGGGTCTGTATCCTATAGAGAGCATAAAAAAGGAGAAAGGACCCACATGTGCAAAAATGTTTGTAGCAGCCTTTTTTTGTAGTGGCAAGGAACTGGAAATTGAGAAGATGCCCATCAGTTGGGGAATGGCTGAGTAAGTTATGGTATATAAATGTAATGGAATATTATTGTTCTATAAAAATGAAGAGCAGGATGATTTCAGAAAAGCCTGGAAAGACTTATATGAGTTATATGATGCTAAGTGAGGCAAAAAGAACCAAGAAAACATTGTATACAACAACAATAAGACTATGTGATGATCAATTGTGTTGGGCTTGGCTCTTTTCAGCAGTGAGGTGATTCACGATATTTCTAATAGATTTGTCACAGAAAGAGCCATCTTTATCCAGAGAGAGAACTATGGAGACTGAATATGGAACAAAGCATAGTATTTTCACCTTTTATTGTTGTTGATTTTTTGTTTGCTTTTTTCATACTTCTTTTTTCTTTTGATCTGATTGTTCTTGCATAGCATGAAGAATATGGATGTTTAGAAAAAATTGCACACATTCAACATATATTGGATTGCTTCCTATCTAGAGGAGGAGTTAGGCAAAAAGGAAAGGAGAAAAATTTAGAACACAAGGTTTTGCAGAAATCAATGTTGAAAACTATCTTTGCATGTATTTGGAAAAAATAAAAAGTTATTGAAAAATTAAAAAAAATGAAAAAGAAAGAAAGAAGATAAAATCTTAAAAAACCGCATCAAACAAACTATGTAAATAATGTCAAGTTACGGATTAAACTACAATAACATGATCCACAATAGACTGATTGAGGAGATGGATTTACATGTCATGAAGGAGTCAGAAACAGTCAAGATTCTTTCTCAGCTTTCTTATCTAACAAATACTTAAAACTCTCAAGTAAAATTTTACTTCCCATGGGAAGGCTTTTGTTCAAGTGAGGTTAATATTAAAACAGATTTTTAGTTAACAAAAAATTGCAAGAGGAATATTTCTGAGTCTGGAATAAGAAAAAGAAATAAAAAAAATTCCCATAATATCACCATAGGGCTGAGCCATCTTGAGTGATTTCAAATTTATCTAGCCTACTTGATTTAGCAAAATCAGAGCAAGAGTGTTCTTATCCTACTTGATCAACCCTCCCCTGATTTTTTACTTCTTGCTTTGGCCATAATACTTTTGCTTTCTGTAAAGAATGTGTCACCTGAATGCCCTGTGAGTCAGCCCACTATCCTGGTTATCTTCTCCCTTTAGAATATGATTCTTTGATGGCAGGGATTGTCTTACTTTTTGCATCCTAAATGTTAAGCAGTATTCCTGAAATATAGGAAGTAATCAACAAATACATATTTTAAATTAATCATTCACTCACTCACTCATTCATTCATTCTCACTCATTCAAACAAAGCCATTTCCTTCTGAAATCCCAATGAAGGTATTAGTATGAATATTATTAGTCATATGTAAATAAGGAAATGAAGGAGCAAAATAATTGACAGTATCCCATAGCTAGTAACTGAAACTGAAGCCAGATCTTCCATCCCTCTATGTCTAGCTTTCTCTCTACTACATCACACTGCCTCTTGGTCAGTTATACATTATAACCAATCTTGACTGAATAAGAAAATTGCACAAAGTACTTGATTTGGAATGAAGTTTTGAATCCTGGTTCTTTTTCTTACTACCTCTGTGATCTTTGGAGTGTCATTTCATGTCTCTGGCTCTCATTTTTCCCTGTCTAAAAAGAGAGTTCAACTCAATAAGTCCAATGGTTATCTTCTATCTTCTAGCACTATATCTATAAATGTTTTATATGAAAAGAACAATTCACCTTCTTATAATACTTTAAGCTTTATCAAAATTCTGTGAAATAAAAATACAAATGTTATTATTCCAACTTAACAAAAGGAGAAACTGAGGCAGAGAGAGGTTAAATAATTTTCTCAGGGTCATGTAGGTTATATCAGAGGAAGGACTCAATCACAGATTGCTCCTGCCTCCAAGTCCAGCACTTTTTCTATGATGTCTCTTAGTCAAATACTAAATATGCTATATATTATCAGCAAAGCCTGTTAGAAATCATTTTTATGCCCTTCATCATCACTTATATTTCTATAGTCATTTATTGTGTACAAATCACTTACTAATTTTGTTTCATTTTACTGACACAATAATCCTGTTGGTTGTTAAGAGTATAATTACTCTGATTTTACAAAGAAGGAAAATGAATTTGTACACCTGTCTGAACTCTATTTTCATTCCACCTCCCTAAAGGGGTTTGTTCTCCTAAAATATCCAAATTCAAGTCATGGAAAGGTATGTGATACTCATCAGGCAGAATCCTTAAATAAAGTCTATCTCTTTCTTCTCTGAGTAAATTCTCCCTGGAGCCTCTGTCTTATGGAAAGGACTAGGTTGTCTTATTTTTAATTACCCACTAGTTTTGTCAGTAGTTTCTGGACTTCAAAACTATGCTTCATTCTCTGACTCTCTGTCCTATTTTTCACCTCTCTTTTGTGTGTTATCTTTCCTCAGGAGAATGTCAACTCCTGGATGGCAGGACCTGTGATTTTATTTGTTTCTTTGCTTGCTTGTTATGTTTTAGGTTTTTCAGGGTTTTTTTTGGTTTTTTTTTTGCTGGTATTTGTATTTCCAGAGCTTAGCCCAATGTCTGACACTTAGTATATGGATAATAAAGGCTTATTTTCTTCCTTAATTCTTTTTTAAAAAAAATATTTATTTTATTCTGAACTTAAGAAATAAAACAAGCATTTTCATATCATAGTAGAATAGAAAAAAGATAAATGAATAGTAAATCTATTCCTTTTAAATGTACATTAAAGTTATCAAGCAACTTTCTTTTATTTCCTCTTTTTTCTTTCCTCCCTTCCCATTTTAAAGATGGCTACCATTAGATACAAATATGTAAATATATGATTAATCATTCCATTCATACTATTATTCATTGATTCTTCCTCTGGATGCAGATATCATCTTCCTACCTTTGTAATTAGTTTGGGTATTTGCAGTAGTCAAAATGACATTCACTCAAAGTTGATCTTAAAGCAATATTGTTGTTACTGTATACAATATGCTCTTGGTTCTGCTCATTGCAGTCTTCATTATTTTGTGCTGGTCTATCCATGTTGAGAGAAATAATTATTAATATAACCAATGATTTGGGGAGATCCAGAGTTCTCCCCCTTTTTCTAAAGTCTTCATTTCAGGGTTCAGCCTCTAAAAGACAGGACTGATGATAGGAAATAGGATTACCATTCCCCTCAATCTAATTATTGTTAACCCATACAATCTTAGAAGCAATTTAATCTAAGATGAATTTCTCAGGCTTGGGTGGGGGTTATATAGATCATTTGGC
Organism: Myrmecobius fasciatus; assembly: GCA_023553655.1. Classification (NCBI taxonomy): domain Eukaryota; kingdom Metazoa; phylum Chordata; class Mammalia; order Dasyuromorphia; family Myrmecobiidae; genus Myrmecobius; species Myrmecobius fasciatus. The sequence goes on from JAJPUD010002643.1 coordinate 282,117, forward strand.
TAGACTTTCCCAGGGCTAGGGGCGATTTAGAAGTAAATTAATTGATCAAAATTATATCCCTTAGACTCTCATTAGAACATCTCTAGCTCTCATTGTAATGTAAATTCTCTCATTAATTCTTAACCAATCAGAGTCGATTGCCACTCTCAGGAGCAACTACTCTTCCAAGGACATATAAACCATGAGCTTATTTCTATAATTTGTCTTTGATTCAAGACAGAATGCCATATGATCATTCCTTTTATTAACAAAATGATTAATTACTCAGAAACTATGTCTCTCAAACTTTTTAAATATCCCAAAATTTTTTTCTATGACCATTGAGTTCATCATGTGCATCTTGATCTTACATCACAACTTTTTAAATGCTTGTTTTCTTTCTTAATTCTTTGGTGCTAATGAGTAACATGACTTATTCACCCAAGTCCTTGTTCATGCTTCCAAATTAACCTTGGGTTTGGTAATTGGCAATTGTAGTAAGTAGGAGTCAATCTATTTTCCATTTATAGCATTGTTCCTACAGAACATGGAAAAATTCCTTTACTGATTGTATGATGTAGTTTTACAAAACCAATTAATGGTATTGGGTCTAATCTGCTTGTATAATATTGGAATTAAGTTTACATTTTGAATAGATTCTCGGGAGTAACTGCCACATACTATAACTGCATAATAGTTGCTACTTAGGGACATATGAGAATGAGGGAGACACTAAATTTGAAGCTTTGGAACACTATGCTTTTGTGTCTTCAACTCCTAAATCTTTTGACTAATTGGTGGAAGGTTCTATGCATCTATTTTCCTTCCCTTAGTAAAGGAGAAGTGTAGCTGGGAAACTAGAGATTTTCTTTGGGAGACTTTAAAAGTTGAAATGAGGACTTCTATAAAACATTTGGAATGATATTTCTTTTGGTAAATGGGTAATCTCACATTGCAATAACCCTGTAAGCATAGAACAAAATGGGGGATAGGAGAGAGAGTTTTCAGTAGCCAAAGTAAAGAGTGAGAATGGATCTATAACTAGGCACCCACTATTTTGTAACTGGTGTTTGTCAATAATTGTCTATGACCTTCATTCCCCTTTTCAATGTGCATCATTGCTTTTAAGAAACTTGGATTGAACAGAAGGTAGTTCTGTTAGTTTATTAAAGCTTAGAATTACTTGTAGAGAAGAGATAATAGGCTGGGAGAAGGACAAATCTAAAAGTCCTTATATAGGTTAGATATTGGTAGAAGAAGGACTTCTTTTAAATCACGGTTTTTTGCTTATTTAAAGCTGATTTGAATCCTGAAAGGGATATTGATAACAACCAGCTTGTTTTGTGTATTTGTTTTTGTTTTTGTTTTTTTAATCTCGAAACACAAAACATTCTCTAGACTAGTGCTCTTGGGTATTAAATTACAAAATCTGCCATTTCCATATATCCCATCATTTTATCTTGATATCCTATGATTACAGATGATGCTGTTGCTAGTTTTCATATTTGCCATGTGCATATATCTAGTCATCCACCTTTAGTTGCTGAATGTACACTAGGTAGTTAAAGGTATCTGCTATCCACTGCCAAATTATAAATATACACATCTCTAGTTCTCTAAATACAGTCTCAGATTGCTATTTATTCTTTAATGTACAAGATATTTGGCCTCCATGTATTTTCACAGGCTATTCCCTGTAATGCTTTCCTTTCTCACTTCTACTACTGGGAACCAGTAGCTCTCTTCAAGGTTTAGCTGGTTTGTCACCTTTAAGAAGCTTTTGCTGATTGTCCTAATCATCTGTTATTTCCTCCTCTCCTGCCTCTCCAAAAAAGTTGCTACACATTGATTTGTTTTATATTTCCTATATTTACTCATCTTCCAATATGTCATAATTTCTTGGCAAAACATAAACTCCTAGAGGACAGGTCTGTCTCAGTTGTGTCTCTCACACCTGACAGAATTCCTGACAGACAGCTAGTTCATGATAAATGCTTATTCATTAAATGAAATTAAATCAAATCAGTGAGGCAGTTAAGTTCACAGGACCATGTAAAAATATTTCTACAGAACACAGTGAACCAACCTCCAATTCCCAAACTGTCGTCAGAAATAGTTGACCCAGACTGTTCCATTATAGTAGACCAAAATTGTGCACTGATTTTCAGTGTTGACTGGTGACAAATATATTTGTACAATTTTTTTTTCTTTTATGACTCAATCCAATCAAACTTCACTAGATTTTTCTTTTCAAAGAGACTTTCAACATCCAGACAGGAATCCTATCAATATTTTTCTATTTATTATATAATGTAGGTAGCATGAGCTTCAATATGCAAAAAAGTTAAATGAACAAACTTGACCACAAATATAAATTCATATGAAGTACACACATAGACCCCCCCATGCTAGACTGAATGAAATAAAGAACAACTATCATATCTTCAAAGTGGAAGGAAATTGCAGAATAACAGAGTTTTTCCCCAATCTGTGAAATTATTTTTGTTGTTGTTTTTAATCAGTTAGGTGCTGGATTTGTCATTAAAGTCAGAGCTCTAGATTTGGAAGAAATCTGAGAGACCATCTAATCAAACCCTCTCATTTGAGAACATTGGGAGACACTGATGTCAGTGATTTGCCTAAAGTCAAATGCTTGATAGGTGTAAAAGTTAGGATTAAACCCAGTCCTGCATTAATTTAAGCTCAAATTCTGCATCATAGTATTACTAGCTGTGGTATCATGGTCACTTTACTTGAGTGCTATGAGCCTCAGTTTTCTTATCTATAAAATAGGAATAATAATAGCATCTATATCAGTGAGTTATTCTGAGGATAAAATATAAAACATTTCACAAATGAAAATCTATTAACAAATGTTGGCTATTCATATCCAATGATCTTGTGATGAAGAGAGCTATCTACACCCAGAGAGAGGACTGTAGGAACTGAATGTGGATTACAACATAACATTCTCACTCTTTTTGTTGTTGTTCACTTGCATTTTATTTTCTTATTCATTTACTTTCTTTTTTAAATCTGATTTCTCTTGTGCAGCAAGAGATTTGTGTAAATATGTTTATACATATTGTATTTAACATATATTTTAAGATGTTTAACATATATTGAATTGCTTGCCATCTAGGGGAGGGAGTGAGGGGAAGGAGGAGAAAATCTGAAACACAAGGCTATGCAAGAATCAATGTTATCAATTTATCTGCATATGTTTTGAAAATAAAAAAGCTTTATAAATAAACAAAATGTTGGTTATTATTATTGCCATTGGCTTTGCAAATATTTTATATTTGCTGATTTGTACATTATTTTCTTCAGTAGAAGACAAATTTTGAAAAGACTGATATTTCTTTGTTTTGATATGTCCAATCCCTAGCCCAGTGCCTATAATCACTAAGTGGGGATTTAAATCCTTTTTTTCAATAGAATGATACTAAATTTCCTTCTCTTACTCAGCATTTTCATTCAGAAAAGAATTTAACTTCTATACTTTGCAATTGTTAATTACCCTCCTAACAGCTCCCTCTTTCTCTCTACAATCAGGAGAGTTTCCCAGTCCTCTGGGGAAATGAGCAGTTTTCCCTTTCCCCATAATCATTTTTCAAGTAGTCACCCACTCTTGTATACCTGTCAATCAACCTCATTCACCCAGTTCCCACAGAGTGCTGAACTTAGCATAAGGCACTAAACTAAAACACTGACTAGTGAAGAGTGAAAAAAGTCCCTGAAGTTGAAGGGGAAGAGAAAACTTTACTCATCTATCATTTCAATCCCCTCTGGTCACCTGAGTAGGAGTTACAAGATGCTTTTTGAAGTAGGGTCTACCATAAGTTATATTAATACAAAAAACATCCCAAAAAGACTGCTGCTGCTGCTGCTGGATTACGAAGACAGCTGGAGCCAGTGATTTCATGCCTACACAGTGCAAATACCCAAGCTGCATAAGAATACATTAAGGAATATTTATAAGGTGGCTAGCAGGACAAAATGTATGGGAAGGGTAATATTGTGCATTGCTCATTACAAACATGATTATTTTGTGTGTGTAAAGGATGTGTTGTTAAAGCACAGTGGGTTGTTTGAAGTTTACAAGTTTGTTATGGATTGATTTATTCATGAAATGCTTTGTTTCTATGACAACTTTATTGGCTTGCCTGTGGTCTAAATACATATAGGCATGGCAGGAATTCCACAGTACAAAACAAATTACACACTCCCACCTGAATGGCTTGCTGCCTTTGGGGAAAGTACAGAAATAGTCTCCATGAGGGCAGAAATCACCATACATAGTGCCAGCCTTAGAGTGATCACACAATAAAGGGAGGGGGGGTTTAAAGAACTTTAAAGTCTTCCAGGGCCTAAACTCTATAATAAGAGAAAATGAAAATGAGGAATGAAATCCCAAGCTTGAGATAAGGGGGAACAAAGCAACCCACAACAGGATAGATTTTCAAGAGAAACCACTGATCAAAGAACCCTGATTTGCAACCACAAATGATAGTCTTGGAAGAAGACCATTAAAATTTCCAACAATTGTGAAACTACAAAAGATACTGAGCATTATTGTTTAGAGAAAATTATGATGGACATTAGGAGATAAAAGAATAAAATAAAGAAAAAGGAAGAAAGGTAACAATCAGGGACTATTAATAATGACGGAGATCCACATGTGTGAAGGGAAACTAAGCCCCGGGAAAGGAGAGAGAGAGAGAGAGAGAGAGAGAGAGAGAGAGAGAGAGAGAGAG